>CM040117.1:89918548-90137776 GCA_022559845.1 Amorphophallus konjac | reverse complement strand
AAAGCCTTTTGGAGATGTCATACCTCTCAATCCTACCCTGCTCCCCGAAGAGCTGGCGTAGATTGAGAAGTGTAATATCCCGGACCTTTCGGATCCTTCTTCATGGGTCCCGGATCTAGTTTTCGGAGTGTCCGGCTCCGTTGTGTCCGAAATTTCGTTTCGGACATCTTTCGTGTTCGGATCGGCGCGATCCGGAGTCGTTTCGGAGGCCCGGAGGCGTTCCGCGGCTTTTTCCGCGTGTGTTTTCCGATTCCCGGTGTGTGTTTCGGCTTTTCTCTTCGGACGCTCGTTGCGGGTGAACCGGGCTGTTCACACGGACACGAGTGGTACCGTTGCGATCGGTGCGTTCCGAGGATCGCGGGGGTGTGATTTCCTATTTTTTGGAATTTTACGGATTTTTCGGGTTTTTCTATAAAACCCTTTTTCTTTTCTCTCTCCCCCACCATCTTCTTCTTCCTCTCTTCTTCTTCCTCCTTCCTCCTCCACCGTGTCTCCCTCCCTCTCCCTCTCTTCCTCCCGGTTGGCCACGGCGAGCTCCCCTCCGGCTGCAGACGGCGGCGGGGCGACGGCGCGGCGACGTGGGCGGCGGCGAGGCGGTCGTGGGGGCGTGCGGCAAGCGTGGGAAGCTTAAGGAAGAACGAGGGTTTTCAAGCGTTCTTCGCGATTCGTGGACGATCCGGCGGAGCATTCGCTCCATTGAGGTAGGGTGACGTTCCCTAGCTCTTCGCCGTTCTTTTCCGTGGTTTGTAGGCCGCGGGGAGGCCGAGAGAGGCATGTTTGGGCGTTTTTGGGGTTTTTCCATGTTTTGGGGTGAGCCGCCCGATCTATGGTTTTAGCCCATGATTCTATGTTTTGGTGGCTTAGATGCATGCTAGGGGTCCGCAGGGGTCTTCCCCCTTGTTTTCCCCCTCTCCGGTGGAGGTACGGGGGCGTGGTTGGTGTTTTTGGGGTTTTCCCGCCGTAGCGTGCTCTGGGGCAAGCGACGGTCACTCCAGTGACCGTCACATGCTTGTAACGCCCCTAGAGGGGTGCGTTACTTCCCTGGGTGTTGGCCTTTAGGGTCGAGGGCTGTAGCGGTCCTGCGACTGGCCGCCGTTTGCTAGTGACGCCCCTGGGCTGGGCCGTCACATGCTTTCGACCGTTGGGTTTTGACCGTTGGGGGTCAGGCCATGTAACGCACCGAGATAGGCGCGTTACATGCGTGTAACGCACTGGGGCAGGAGCGTTACTTCCTGTTGTCCCCCATGTGGATGGGCCAAGCGACGCGCTGGGGCAGGCGCGTCACTTCCCTTTCCATCCCGAGCGTGAGGGCCACGCGACGCGCTGGTCTAGGCGCGTCACATGCGAGTAACGCACTGAGCCCGACGCGTTGCTTGCAAGCGACGCGCCAGGGTAAGCGCGTTACTTTCCCTGTGGTTTTCGTGGGTGTGGGGTGCCATGTGACGCCCTGGCCTAGGTGCGCCGCTTCCAAGCGACGCACTAGGGTAGGCGCGTCGCTTCCCCCTACCCCCTGGCCGTGTGACGGTCCGCCTTAGACCGCTATTTCCAAGTGACGGCCCTAGAGTGGACCGCCATTTGGCAGTGACGGTCTGAGGGTCGGACCGCCACTTCCTGTGTTGCCCCATGAGGGTGGCAACCTCGCTTTTCTCCGACCGTGGTCTCCGTGCGACGGGACTAGTGCGTGGGGTGATTCCCACACGTTGTCGGGCTTGGGCGTTGTTTTCCGTAACTTGAGAGTCTACTCCTTCAGTGACCCTCCACTAGTCGTAGCCTACTAGTACGCGTGTGCTAGTCGCACCAGGGAGTGGTGTACGGGCTGACCTTTAGAGACAGTTTGTGGACCGGTTACCGTTGGGCCCCACGTCTTGCAGCCAGAGTCCGGCTGAGGGGAAAACCGGTCAGAGGGCCAGACCAGGGACGCGCGGTCTGTGTGTGCACACGTGGTTGGGGGCGGTTGGACCCACGTCGACGGGCGTGACCCCAGCTAGTCACTTGTTTGTGGTTACTTGTACGGTGTTTGCGCCTCGGGTAGGACCTACCATGTCAGGCGGTTCACCTGCGGTACGGTGTAAGACGTCAGGGGACGCTACCGGCTGTGCTTCTAGTGGGTGGTACTCCTGTCGAGTACGGAGTGTCAGACTGTCAGTCGTGTGTTTCCGACCTTCGGGTTTTGACGGTTCGACCGTTGAGTTGCGGTCTTCTCATACCGTGGCACGTGTGTCGGTTTGCGTGCCGTTAGGGTCTAGTTCTGTAGAGTACAGGGCTTTCCTTTCCGAGGTACTTTCCTACCGCTAGAGTAGTGGTTTCTCGTTTTTTGAGGTAGGGTTCGAGTGATCCCTACTGAGTCTTGTTCCGAGACTCATTCCCTGCGTGTTTTCACCGTGTTTCAGGTGAGGCGCCACCTTCGGGGAGCGTGTCAGGAGCGCAGCGGAAGCGTGGTGCGGGTGTCCAGAGGTAGTGCCAGAGGTCAGAGCCGGGGGATGCCCCGTGTAGCTGTACTTTTCTTTCTTGTCACTGTACTAGTCGTGGACTACTGTTGCTGTTGTTGTTATTTTATTGTGGACCATGTAAAATGTTAAATTCATTTCCTGCTTAATATTATAACTGTTTAATTTCTGCAATTATTTGTGATACTTGTGTAGTTTCCACACCATCCTTTTAACCCTTCCGAGTCTTCGGGCTCGTGGGTGGCGGTGCGAGTCTCGGGTTATCGGGCCTTCCCGGTAATCGGATTCTCGGGTCGTTACAGCTGGTATCAGAGCGCGGTTGTGGAATTACATGGGAATTATAGGTAATTGTATTGGTCCACTAGTCCACAACGATGATGTACAGATGACGCTGGCATTGGGCACCGTGTGTTTATTTTGACCTTGCCGTTTCCGTGTTTTTCTGTCTTGTGCTTCAGGAGCGAGTATGGCGCCGAGGAGAAGTTCTCGCTCTCAGCAGGGGCAGTCGGCTGGAGGTCAGGAGATCCAGCAAGGGGTCCAGAGGGACCAGGAGGAGCATAGCAGAGTTCCGGGAGCTACCGAGGCCGCGGATGCTGCGAGGGCTCCGGGGGCCGAGGGTTTTCTCCGTGGCATGTACCATCTCATGGCTCAGCAGTTCGGCGGAGAGGCCGGTGAGGGCTCGTCAGTCAGGGGTGGGCCAGGCCGAGCAGTGAGGGATTTCATGCAGTTCCATCCACCTTACTTTAGCGGCCAGGCAGACCCTGATGCGGCTCGTGATTGGCTTGATGAGATGGAGCGGGTGTTCAGTTCTGTGAAGAGTGCTGTCGAGGACAGAGTGGTGTTGGCCTACAACCAGTTGCAGGGTACGGCTCGGAGGTGGTGGTCTTCCGAGTGGAAGACGTCCTTTCAGCTTCGTCCACTTGAGCAGGTCGAGTGGGATGACTTTGTCAGTGCTTTCGAGCGTACGTACTGTCCAGATGTTGTTGCTACGCAGCGGATGCGGGAGTTTCTGGAGCTGGTGCAGGGTGACATGTCCGTGTTGCAGTACAGGGCCCGATTTGTCGAGCTGGGTCGGTACGCACCTCATATCATGGAGCATGAGAGGGTGAGGACGACGCAGTTTGTGCAGGGCTTGAGGCTGGAGCTGAGGCACCATCTGATCGCGAATGGGGCCACTGATCTCGAGACGGCGTCTCGTGTTGCGATTTCCTTGGAGATGGATATGCAGAGGACTCGAGGACCGATCAGCCAGGGGCAGTCTGTGTCAGGTCGCAGCCAGCAGTCGGCTACTCAGCAGCAGGATTTCTTTCAGTCTGCGTCGGGTGGTTCAGGAGTACCGGCATCGGCAGCTTCGGTGACAGGATCTGCGTCCTTCGGCTCGAAGGTCAAGAAGTTCTTCAAGAAGGGGTTCGGCAAGAAGAAGTCCAGAGATCAGGGGCAGGCTTCATCGGGCAGTGTGCAGCAGCCGTTTCCTTTGCAGCGACAGGGATCGGTGGGTGGATCGCGAGGACCTTGTCCACGGTGTAGTGAGACCCACCCAGGCAGGCAGTGCACGGCGCCGATCATCTGTTTTCGGTGTGACCAGCCAGGGCACATGGCGCGTGACTGTCCTCAGAGGCCGCCGCAGCAGCAGGTTTCCCAGCAGCAGCAGCAGCAGGGACAGTATCCGCCGCTACCCAGGTCAGCTAGTGTGGGAGGCAGGCAGAGAGCTCGTGGCCAGATCACGCACTTGACCAGGGCAGAGGCAGTAGCGTCGCAGCTCGTGGAAGGTACCGTTCAGATTTTGGGTTGTGCGGCTCGGGTTTTATTTGATTCTGGCGCGTCTCATTCGTTTATTTCGGAGGATTTCGCGTCGAGCGTCGAGGAGCCGGTGACCCAGTTGTCCTGTGATTTGGCTGTGGAGTTGCCTTCGGGTGACTTTATGGTCACTCCGTATTGCTTCGACCAGGTTCCGGTGTGGATCGATGGACGGAGTATGCCAGGCAGGTTGTATGCGTTGCAGCTTCGGGATTATGATGTGATTCTAGGCATGGATTGGCTCGAGACTCATAGAGCGGTGGTGGATTGTGGAATGAAGAGGGTCTACTTCCAGCATCCGAGCAAGAGGACCTTCTATTTCCAAGGTATCCGTTCCACCTCTTCTCGATTTCTTATCTCTGCTATTCGAGCCCGTCGATTGCTTGATTCAGGTTGCCAGGGTTTTCTCGCGTCAGTGGTTGTGTCTGACCGGATGGAGCCGAATGTCGAGGACATTGCGGTGGTGTGCGAGTTTCCCGATGTTTTTCCTGAGGAGTTGCCTGGATTACCTCCCCAGCGGGAGATCGATTTCGTGATCGAGGTTGTGCCTGGTACGGGACCTTTGGCGAAGGCTCCCTACCGTATGGCCCCCGCTGAGTTGAGGGAGTTGAGGGCGCAGTTGCAGGAGCTGTTGGCCAAGGGGTATATTTGTCCGAGCTTTTCCCCTTGGGGTGCGCCCGTGCTGTTTGTGAAGAAGAAGGACGGTAGTCTGCGGCTGTGCATTGACTATCGGCAGCTGAATGAAGTGACCGTTAAGAACAAGTATCCGTTGCCGCGGATTGATGATTTGTTCGACCAGCTGCAGTCTGCGCGAGTGTTCTCGCGGGTTGATTTGCGGTCCGGTTACTATCAGCTGAGAATTCGCGAGTCCGATGTGGAGAAGACTGCGTTCAGTACGAGGTACGGGCATTATGAGTTTCTGGTGATGCCGTTTGGGCTCACCAATGCCCCAGCAGCCTTCATGGACTTGATGCAGAGGGTGTTCCACCCGTATTTGGACCAGTTCGTGGTCATCTTCGTGGATGACATCCTTGTTTATTCGCAGTCTGCCGAGGAGCATGCGTACCATTTGGGTGTGGTGCTGCAGACGTTGCGAGATCACCAGTTGTATGCGAAGCTCAGCAAGTGCGAGTTTTGGCTCAGCGAGGTGCACTTTCTGGGGCACGTGATTTCTGGTGATGGCATTTCCGTGGATCCCGCCAAGGTCGAGGCCGTGATGCAGTGGCCGAGGCCGAGGTCGGTGACGGAGATCCGGAGTTTCTTGGGGCTTGCGGGTTATTATCGCCGGTTTATCCAGGATTTTTCCCGCATTGCGACCCCGATGACGAGGCTCACGCGGAAGGATGTGCCTTTCGTCTGGTCCGAGGAGTGTGAGCAGAGCTTTAGGGAACTGAAGAGGTTGCTCACCTCGGCTCCGGTGTTGGTTTTGCCTTCTGGATCGGGAGGTTTTGTGGTGTGTACAGATGCTTCCGGCGTTGGATTGGGTGCTGTTCTGATGCAGCATGGTAGAGTGGTGGCTTATGCATCTCGGCAGCTAAAGCCCCATGAGGAGAACTACCCTACCCATGACCTTGAGTTGGCGGCAGTGATCTTCGCGCTGAAGATCTGGAGGCATTATCTGTACGGTGAGAAGTTCGAGGTGTTCACTGACCATCAGAGTCTGAGGTATGTGTTCTCGCAGAGAGATCTGAACCTCAGACAAAGGCGTTGGATGGAGTTCATGAAGGACTATGACTTCACCCTGTCTTATCAGCCGGGCAGGATGAATGTCGTCGCCGATGCCTTGAGTAGGAAGGTTGCGGTCAGTACCTTGATGCTGAGGAAGTGGAGGCTCTGGGAACAGGTGCCCGAAGTATCTTTCAGGCTCAAGATTCCCCAGAAGCCAGGGTTGGCAGTGCTTGCGAGTCTGACTGTCACTCCTGCTATCCGTCGTCAGGTGACAGAGGCTCAGCATGCGGACCCTGAGTTGCCCCGGATTTTGGCGATAGCTGATGTGGAGCTTGGCGAGGACGGTGCTGCGAGGTTTCGTGGCAGGCTGTACGTCCCAGGGGAGGAGCAGGTTCGTCGTGCGGTGTTACGCGAGGCTCATGGGAGCAGGTACACTGTGCACCCGGGTGCGACGAAGATGTATCGGAACTTGCGGAGGCAGTTCTGGTGGCCTGGCATGAAGAGAGATGTGGCCGAGTTTGTGGCCAGGTGCCTGATCTGTCAGCAAGTGAAGGCGGAGCATCAGCGACCAGGCGGTACTCTCCAGCCCTTGGATGTTCCTGCTTGGAAGTGGGACCATGTGACCACGGATTTTGTGGTGGGGTTGCCCAGAACCCCGACTGGGCAGGACAGTATTTGGTTGCTGGTGGATCGGCTGACGAAGGTGACGCGGTTGCTACCGGTCAAGGTCAGCTGGAGCGTGCCTAAGTTGGCTCGTCTTTATGTGGAGCGGATCGTTCCGTTGCATGGGGTTCCCATTTCGATCGTGTCGGATCGGGATCCGCGCTTCACTTCTGGATTCTGGAGGAGTTTCCAGCGAGCTCTTGGCACGGAGTTGGCATTTGGCTCGGCGTATCATCCACAGTCGGATGGCCAGTCTGAGAGGACCATTCAGACTTTGGAGGACATGCTGAGATCCTGCTGCCTGGAGTGGCAAGGGAGTTGGATTCGTCACCTACCGTTAGTGGAGTTTGCCTATAACAACAGCTTTCATTCGAGCATCGGCATGGCTCCTTATGAGGCATTGTATGGGCGTCCTTGTCGGACTCCACTTGATTGGTTTGAGGTGGGTGAGCGTGTTTTGACGGGACCGGAATTGGTGCAGCAATGTGTGGATGTTGTGCACCTGGTTCGTCAGAACATGTTGGCGGCCCAGAGTCGGCAGAAGAGCTATGCTGACCGTAGGCGGCAGCCCCTCGAGTTCGCCGTGGGCGATCATGTGTTCTTGAGAGTTTCTCCGATGAAGGGGGTGATGCGGTTTGGACGGCGTGGGAAGCTGAGTCCCCGCTATATTGGTCCTTTCGCGATTGTGGAGCGCATCGGTGAGGTTGCTTACCGGCTGCAGTTACCCTCTGAGTTGGCGTCGGTGCATGACGTGTTCCACGTCTCTATGTTGCGGAAGTATATGCCCGATGACTCTCATGTGCTCGAGTTTTCCGTTTGGCCTGAGGTGACTCCAGATCTTTCTCTCCCAGAGTTTCCGATCCGCGTGGAGGATAGGCGAGAGCAGCGCCTGCGGAACAAGGTCATTCCCTTGGTAAAAGTCGTGTGGCAACGACACTCTGGTGGTGAGGCTTCGTGGGAACGTGAGGACGAGATGCGTCAGCAGTTCCCGTACCTGTTTGAGTGAGTCTTCCTCTTCTTTCCCCTTGGGTTGTTCTCAATTTCGAGGACGAAATTCCTTAAGGGGGGAGGGCTGTAATATCCCGGACCTTTCGGATCCTTCTTCTTGGGTCCCGGATCTAGTTTTCGGAGTGTCCGGCTCCGTTGTGTCCGAAATTTCGTTTCGGACATCTTTCGTGTTCGGATCGGCGCGATCCGGAGTCGTTTCGGAGGCCCGGAGGCGTTCCGCGGCTTTTTCCGCGTGTGTTTTCCGATTCCCGGTGTGTGTTTCGGCTTTTCTCTTCGGACGCTCGTTGCGGGTGAACCGGGCTGTTCACACGGACACGAGTGGTACCGTTGCGATCGGTGCGTTCCGAGGATCGCGGGGGTGTGATTTCCTATTTTTTGGAATTTTACGGATTTTTCGGGTTTTTCTATAAAACCCTTTTTCTTTTCTCTCTCCCCCACCATCTTCTTCTTCCTCTCTTCTTCTTCCTCCTTCCTCCTCCACCGTGTCTCCCTCCCTCTCCCTCTCTTCCTCCCGGTTGGCCACGGCGAGCTCCCCTCCGGCTGCAGACGGCGGCGGGGCGACGGCGCGGCGACGTGGGCGGCGGCGAGGCGGTCGTGGGGGCGTGCGGCAAGCGTGGGAAGCTTAAGGAAGAACGAGGGTTTTCAAGCGTTCTTCGCGATTCGTGGACGATCCGGCGGAGCATTCGCTCCATTGAGGTAGGGTGACGTTCCCTAGCTCTTCGCCGTTCTTTTCCGTGGTTTGTAGGCCGCGGGGAGGCCGAGAGAGGCATGTTTGGGCGTTTTTGGGGTTTTTCCATGTTTTGGGGTGAGCCGCCCGATCTATGGTTTTAGCCCATGATTCTATGTTTTGGTGGCTTAGATGCATGCTAGGGGTCCGCAGGGGTCTTCCCCCTTGTTTTCCCCCTCTCCGGTGGAGGTACGGGGGCGTGGTTGGTGTTTTTGGGGTTTTCCCGCCGTAGCGTGCTCTGGGGCAAGCGACGGTCACTCCAGTGACCGTCACATGCTTGTAACGCCCCTAGAGGGGTGCGTTACTTCCCTGGGTGTTGGCCTTTAGGGTCGAGGGCTGTAGCGGTCCTGCGACTGGCCGCCGTTTGCTAGTGACGCCCCTGGGCTGGGCCGTCACATGCTTTCGACCGTTGGGTTTTGACCGTTGGGGGTCAGGCCATGTAACGCACCGAGATAGGCGCGTTACATGCGTGTAACGCACTGGGGCAGGAGCGTTACTTCCTGTTGTCCCCCATGTGGATGGGCCAAGCGACGCGCTGGGGCAGGCGCGTCACTTCCCTTTCCATCCCGAGCGTGAGGGCCACGCGACGCGCTGGTCTAGGCGCGTCACATGCGAGTAACGCACTGAGCCCGACGCGTTGCTTGCAAGCGACGCGCCAGGGTAAGCGCGTTACTTTCCCTGTGGTTTTCGTGGGTGTGGGGTGCCATGTGACGCCCTGGCCTAGGTGCGCCGCTTCCAAGCGACGCACTAGGGTAGGCGCGTCGCTTCCCCCTACCCCCTGGCCGTGTGACGGTCCGCCTTAGACCGCTATTTCCAAGTGACGGCCCTAGAGTGGACCGCCATTTGGCAGTGACGGTCTGAGGGTCGGACCGCCACTTCCTGTGTTGCCCCATGAGGGTGGCAACCTCGCTTTTCTCCGACCGTGGTCTCCGTGCGACGGGACTAGTGCGTGGGGTGATTCCCACACGTTGTCGGGCTTGGGCGTTGTTTTCCGTAACTTGAGAGTCTACTCCTTCAGTGACCCTCCACTAGTCGTAGCCTACTAGTACGCGTGTGCTAGTCGCACCAGGGAGTGGTGTACGGGCTGACCTTTAGAGACGGTTTGTGGACCGGTTACCGTTGGGCCCCACGTCTTGCAGCCAGAGTCCGGCTGAGGGGAAAACCGGTCAGAGGGCCAGACCAGGGACGCGCGGTCTGTGTGTGCACACGTGGTTGGGGGCGGTTGGACCCACGTCGACGGGCGTGACCCCAGCTAGTCACTTGTTTGTGGTTACTTGTACGGTGTTTGCGCCTCGGGTAGGACCTACCATGTCAGGCGGTTCACCTGCGGTACGGTGTAAGACGTCAGGGGACGCTACCGGCTGTGCTTCTAGTGGGTGGTACTCCTGTCGAGTACGGAGTGTCAGACTGTCAGTCGTGTGTTTCCGACCTTCGGGTTTTGACGGTTCGACCGTTGAGTTGCGGTCTTCTCATACCGTGGCACGTGTGTCGGTTTGCGTGCCGTTAGGGTCTAGTTCTGTAGAGTACAGGGCTTTCCTTTCCGAGGTACTTTCCTACCGCTAGAGTAGTGGTTTCTCGTTTTTTGAGGTAGGGTTCGAGTGATCCCTACTGAGTCTTGTTCCGAGACTCATTCCCTGCGTGTTTTCACCGTGTTTCAGGTGAGGCGCCACCTTCGGGGAGCGTGTCAGGAGCGCAGCGGAAGCGTGGTGCGGGTGTCCAGAGGTAGTGCCAGAGGTCAGAGCCGGGGGATGCCCCGTGTAGCTGTACTTTTCTTTCTTGTCACTGTACTAGTCGTGGACTACTGTTGCTGTTATTGTTATTTTATTGTGGACCATGTAAAATGTTAAATTCATTTCCTGCTTAATATTATAACTGTTTAATTTCTGCAATTATTTGTGATACTTGTGTAGTTTCCACACCATCCTTTTAACCCTTCCGAGTCTTCGGGCTCGTGGGTGGCGGTGCGAGTCTCGGGTTATCGGGCCTTCCCGGTAATCGGATTCTCGGGTCGTTACAAGAAGTATACTTCTACAATCAGTCTTTTCAAATTGCCTCTGTAGCTCGGGAGTCATAGAGGCCAACATGTAACATTGGGCTAGGGAGGAGTCCTCAGACCACTTGGCATAAGCCAGTAACTCGCCCTCGTCGGCATCAGGAGCTGGCTCAGAATGAACCGTGTCCAACACGTACGCTATCTTTTCGGCGGTAAGGACTATGCGTAGATTACGCAGCCAATCCGAGTAGTTCGGTCCAATTAATCTATTTGCATCCAAGATGCCGCGGAGGGGGTTGGACGATGACATTGTAATCTGGATAAGAAATAAAAGACAACTTAGCATGTGTTCAAATTCTAACTTAGATGTGGTTTTCTATCTTAGTTAGTCCCACTATTTTTCGATCGGACTATATAACCCTCAGTATATAGAACGGGAGATCAACGAGATCAACCTAGTGGGTCGGAATCCCAACGAGACTGATGTACGACCTTGTGGAAAGCACAACAAGCCATACACCATCTCAAGGGCAGTCAACAAGCACTTGCATCTAATGCAATATCCGATATTCGGCCCCCGAGAAATCATCCCCTTGTGGAAAGCACAACAAAGGATATTCTCGGTTAGATCTAACCATCATTACTACATAGCAATAAGTTCATGACCCGACCCTTGTGGAAAGCACAACAAGGCCGAGTTCAATTCCTCACTCCATTGAGGCCGAGCCTTGGAGTTTAATCCCGCCCCCAAACTCATGGACCTTGTGGAAAGCACAACAAATCCATGAAATGAAGACGTTCATTCACTCCATAATGATGGAGGGCCACGACGACTCCTAGAGCCACGCTTACCAGATCTAAAATTTAAACGCGAGGGAATTTAATTTTATCTTGATCTCACCCTAGGTGGTAATATAAATATATCCAATATATTTACCGTACCTAGTAGTTTGCACAAAATAAATGCATCCAATGCAAAAATGAACGCAAGTGATCATGGACTTTAACCCTAATGTAACTAAGACATCCGGCCCGCTTCCGAAGCAGCTGGATCGTCCTCGTCGGGTGTGCTCCACGCTTTCAATCGCCGACGCCGCATTAATTACAACTTTTACACGGCACGCAGGCCGGAAAAATTAAATTACATGTGACTCAAATTCCAGCAGCCCTTAGGGCGAGTACAACAATGGAGGAAGATAGAAGTACATTGGAATTTTAACAGAGAGAGAAAGGAGGTTCGCAGACCCCAATTAATTACATTAATCTAAGTCCATGATCACTTGCCAACCCATTCAAATAAAATCAATCAAGGGTTATTTTCTGAAAATAATCCTTACTTTTGAATTTAATAATGGGATGTGCAAACAAAAACAGGCTAGCTTTGTTTAATTTTAAAAATCAAAGCATGATTAACTAAAATTAAACATACAAGCAGGCCAATACAAGGTAAATAAAGTAACGCACGTAAAGAACCATCATTTTCTACAGGGGCATCTAATTGAGATAATTAATTAAATTTAAATTTAAATTTAATTATCCAATAATCAAATTTAAATTCAAAATTTAAACATGCCAATAATTTAAATTTAAATTCAAACTAATTATCCAATAATTTTTTGTTTGAAAATAAATTTAAAATAATGCAATTATCCTCAATTAGTAATTTTTTAAAATTCAAAATTTGAATTTAACAATTATCTAATAATTAAAATTCAAATAATTGAATTTTCTACATTTAACTTCAATAAAATTCAAAATTTGAATTTTCTAATTATCTAATAATTAAAAATTCAAAAACTTAAATTTTACTGAAGTAACTTCAATTATTACTATTTTATCTCAAGGTAAATAGTAATTACCTCACCTCGGTAAATTCAACACGGTTAAATAAAAATTAACTTTTGACATTTACCATCGAGATAACATAATTAACCTACTAGATAAAATTCTATTTAATTTACTGAGCATTTTAATATATATATCTAATATATATATAATTTTACAGGAGCACAGTAAATTAAACAGGTTAAAATAAATTTTTTTTAAAAAAAAAACCTTTTTTTTTTAATCCCGCCGGGTCAACCCCCCGCGCGCGGGCGGCGCCCGCGCGTGCGGGCGTTGACCCGCGTTGCGGCGCCCGCAGCGCCCGCCCACGCGGGTGCGCCCGCCGGCGCACTGCGCCGAGCGGCGCAGTGCGCCACGCGGGAGCCAAAAAAAATTTTTTTTTAATTTTTTTTTTTTAAAAAAAAATTTGCTGTTTGTATGCCTAGCATCCATGAAGAACAGAGATGTCCAAATCTCTTTCTACAAATTATAATTGAAGATTTTATTGCCCCTAAAGCATGGTTCTAAACAGCGCTAAAACACCGACCAGAGCGCGAACTTGGCTCTGATACCACTGTAAAGTTTCGCACAACACCTACGGGCGACGCAGCGGATAACAAAAATTTAATTTGCCCGATCCCGGTATTGTGGAAAGCTTAATCTATGCTCTAATCGGTGTTTCTAATACCCTAATTACGGGTTGCGTGTTTCACCTTGCGCGGAACGACGCTGTCCGCTAAGCCCGATGCAGAGAAACCGAACCGCACAGCTGTACGGCCTCTAGAGCAGATCCACACGGACCCTTACGCAGCGACGGTACCTCCCCGGCACAACTTTCCCCGGCTCTAACACCTTCTGGAGAGAGAGAGAGCAAGGGGGAGAAAGGGGGAGGCTAATCCTCTCCTTAATGCTTAATGCTTGATTAGCATTAAGGGGGGTTGGAAGGGAGAAGCCAAGAGTTCGAATGAACTCACGTAGATGGCTATATATAGAGTTTAGGTTTATTAGAAAAGGGTTCTAAAAGACCAAAACTGTATATATGTACTTTCTCATATTATACATATGTATTAAACTCCGTTTACACTCCTTTCCAAAAGGAATTAAATGGAAATAATACATACACTTGTATAATAATTATCCGTCACCCAAGAATCCATTGTGTGTGATCCTCTAGGCCCATAGTCACTCTAGTTTAAGGTCCATTAACTTCTAATTCCCAATTAGAAGTAAATTAAACGTATTCTTCGCTTCTACTAGAGCCGAACAATAGTTTAATTTATTCCGAACCTTTGATCACGTTGGGTCAAGCAAATCCGCGTGATCCTAGATGACCCCGGGTTTAAACCAACCTGTCTGGTACCTGTAAGTCCACAGTTACCGCATCGATATAATCCCTCGCTCATTCTATGAGTCTGGTACGATCGAGGGTACGGTTTCTGTCAAACCCCATGATCGTGCCATTTGACTATGACCTCCTTAAAGTGTATGGCGTCCGTTCTAAACGAACTCATACGACCCTGGCCAGGGATTTAACGGAGCGTCAATGTCATGACCCATTAACTGTCTGATATATACCCGACAGTGAGCGATCCCCTCTTGACCATTGATGATCTTCACACGTATCCTGGAGTGGTTAACGACTCGGCAACTCATTACTTATGGTTAAAGTCACTTAGCCAAGTAATTAAACCATTCCAATCCTCGTGTAAGATCCGATCAATGTCTCATGTCAAAGGACCAACGATGCTACTGAGACCGTTGGATCTTCAGTTGACATTAGGTATAATCAACCATCTGAAGATCCAATAGCGGATCAGTTCAGTGCACATCCTCCAAGGACATACACCTACACATATGTGTTGGTGCCCCGCACCAATGACCATGAGACTGGTCACTGACACATCATGTGTACTGGTTTAATAGGTAATCAAAGTCCCCGAGTGATTACCCTCCAACCAGGAACAGTTTAAGGTATGTGTTCATGTAAAGTAAGTCTCATGTTCGAGATCCCATCTCGAGCTGACTTTACAACCACATATCCTAGGGACAACGTAAAGTAACACAATCGCATATTTACGCTCAAACACCACTTTATTAATGAACAAGATCGTACAACTATTGGGCCTACCCGACCCGAAATTGGCCTGTAGCACACCAACACTAACAGTGAAGAGGGTGGAGATGTTCCAAAAGGAACTATAGCTCCAATGTGTGTGTCTGGAGTAGCCTGAAGTTCGGTTGAGGGAACTGTTGGACCTTGTAATGTCTCATAGCCTGGAAGATCTCTTACTAGGAACTGTTGGACCTTGTAATGACCTTAACTGAAGTCTATACACTGGACTTCACTTTACAAAGTCTAACCAAGTCTATACAATGCTTTGCATTCTTCAGAGACTATACAGGGTTTAGACTTAAACTGATGACTTCGTTTCATCTGCCTGACAGGGACTAAAAAGGCCAGGTTGTTTGTTCACTGGAATGTTATTGTGCATTGATGATTGCAATAAACAAAGTGCATTTCTATGCATTCTTATTCTTGAGCATTCTGCATATTGATAGCAACATGAGTGATGATGTCTAGCATTGATGGCATTTGCTCTTTATATATGTGCATTGCATTCTGTCAGATATCATGTCTCTGCATATATCATGTCTGGGTAGCATAGTCTATACACTGGACTGTGTCATTGTGCATCATGCTAGTTTATACATTGGACTCTCGTTCAAGTCTATACACTGGCTTATTCTTCAAGTATGTACAGCCGTTAGCATTGATTTTCATGTCTAGACATTGCACTGTAGCATCCATCGTCTTCGTGTTGTTTTAGTGTCTATGTCTTCGTGTTGTGTTTACGTCTTCGTGTTGTTTTTGTTGATCGTCTTCGTGCTGTTTCTATACTCAACGTCTTCGTGTTGTTTTTGTTTGATTGTCTTCGTGTTGTTTACTGTAGCAGCTCGATTTATTCTGATGAACTTCGAGTCGTTTCCCAGTAAACCCCGTGTCGTTTCACCTCGTGCTGTTCTCACTGACTTCGTGTCGTTTTCCCTCTTGTGTCTTCGTGTCAATTACTGTAGTTCCTCGAGTTATTTTTCTGCTTCCACCGTTTCATCACGTGTTGTTGAAGACGTGTCTATCTCATGTCTTCGTGTCGTGTTTCCTACACCTCGTGTCTTTGTCGCTTTGTGACCACACTTCGTGTTGGTTTCTGTGTTGTCTTCGTATGTATCTCGTGTCGTTCTTCTTTTTACCTCGTGTTGTTTTCATCTTCTTCGTGTCGTTCTCCTTGTAGTGTTATCTCTGTTACAGTGTGTATCTCGTGTCGTTATCAGTGCATCTAGAATTGCTACTACATACTTCGTGCAGCTTTAGTTATTGTGGCCCTCAGTTTTAATGGTTTTCATCTCACTGTATGCTTGTTTTGTCTGCTAACTGGTCGAACAGTATAGTTGATTAGCTTTCAGATTTGATAAATCTGTCTAGTTAGCATCATAGTTCTATAGTGGGCGAAATTTTTGTCTGCATCCTGGAACTGTGAATGTTGAACAGAAAGCTCTTGAATTTGCTGTTGAAGTTCAGTGTTTTTCATCTGAGTGTCTGCACGGAATTCCTTAAGTTCATTCATAATAGGAAGCAGCTGTGCACTGACATATACTAGTTGGGTATGAATAAGCTCTTGATTGGAGTTCAGCTTAAAATTTTCACTTTTCATGACAGTAAATTGCTCCTGCATATATTTCATCATATGGGAATGAAGAGAATGATTGGAGCTTGTGCCGGCTTGATCTGGTGCAGATGTTTGTGTATGGAACTCTGGAGGTGTATCTGACTCTCTGAACATCTGAGGAGGTGAAGAGGGTGGAGATGTTCCAAAAGGAACTATAGCTCCAATGTGTGTGTCTGGAGTAGCCTGAAGTTCGGTTGAGGGAACTGTTGGACCTTGTAATGTCTCATAGCCTGGAAGATCTCTTACTAGGAACTGTTGGACCTTGTAATGACCTTAACTGAAGTCTATACACTGGACTTCACTTTACAAAGTCTAACCAAGTATATACAATGCTTTGCATTCTTCAGAGACTGTACAGGGTTTGGACTTAAACTGATGACTTCGTTTCATCTGCCTGATAGGGACTAAAAAGGCCAGGTTGTTTGTTCACTGGAATGTTATTGTGCATTGATGATTGTAATAAACAAAGTGCATTCCTATGCATTCTTATTCTTGAGCATTCTGTATATTGATAGCAACATGAATGATGATGTCTAGCATTGATGGCATTTGCTCTTTATATATGTGCATTGCATTCTGTCAGATATCATGTCTCTGCATATATCATGTCTGGGTAGCATAGTCTATACACTGGACTATGTCATTGTGCATCATGCTAGTTTATACATTGGACTCTCGTTCAAGTCTATACACTGGCTTATTCTTCAAGTATGTACAGCCGTTAGCATTGATTTTCATGTCTAGACATTGCACTGTAGCATCCATCGTCTTCGTGTTGTTTTAGTGTCTATGTCTTCGTGTTGTGTTTACGTCTTCGTGTTGTTTTTGTTGATCGTCTTCGTGCTGTTTCTATACTCAACGTCTTCGTGTTGTTTTTGTTTGATTATCTTCGTGTTGTTTACTGTAGCAGCTCGATTTGTTCTGATGAACTTCGAGTCGTTTCCCAGTAAACCCCGTGTCGTTTCACCTCGTGCTGTTCTCACTGACTTCGTGTCGTTTTCCCTCTTGTGTCTTCGTGTCAATTACTGTAGTTCCTCGAGTTATTTTTCTGCTTCCACCGTTTCATCACGTGTTGTTGAAGACGTGTCTATCTCATGTCTTCGTGTCGTGTTTCCTACACCTCGTGTCTTTGTCGCTTTGTGACCACACTTCGTGTTGGTTTCTGTGTTATCTTCGTATGTATCTCGTGTCGTTCTTCTTTTTACCTCGTGTTGTTTTCATCTTCTTCGTGTCGTTCTCCTTGTAGTGTTATCTCTGTTACAGTGTGTATCTCGTGTCGTTATCAGTGCATCTAGAATTGCTACTACATACTTCGTGCAGCTTTAGTTATTGTGGCCCTCAGTTTTAATGGTTTTCATCTCACTGTATGCTTGTTTTGTCTGCTAACTGGTCGAACAGTATAGTTGATTAGCTTTCAGATTTGGTAAATCTGTCTAGTTAGCATCATAGTTCTATAGTGGGCGAAATTTTTGTCTGCATCCTGGAACTGTGAATGTTGAACAGAAAGCTCTTGAATTTGCTGTTGAAGTTCAGTGTTTTTCATCTGAGTGTCTGCACGGAATTCCTTAAGTTCATTCATAATAGGAAGCAGCTGTGCACTGACATATACTAGTTGGGTATGAATAAGCTCTTGATTGGAGTTCAGCTTAAAATTTTCACTTTTCATGACAGTAAATTGCTCCTGCATATATTTCATCATATGGGAATGAAGAGAATGATTGGAGCTTGTGCCGGCTTGATCTGGTGCAGATGTTTGTGTATGGAACTCTGGAGGTGCATCTGACTCTCTGAATATCTGAGGAGGTGAAGAGGGTGGAGATGTTCCAAAAGGAACTATAGCTCCAATGTGTGTGTCTGGAGTAGCCTGAAGTTCGGTTGAGGGAACTGTTGGACCTTGTAATGTCTCATAGCCTGAAAGATCTCTTACTAGGAACTGTTGGACCTTGTAATGACCTTAACTGAAGTCTATACACTGGACTTCACTTTACAAAGTCTAACCAAGTCTATACAATGCTTTGCATTCTTCAGAGACTGTACAGGGTTTAGACTTAAATTGATGACTTCGTTTCATCTGCCTGACAGGGACTAAAAAGGCCAGGTTGTTTGTTCACTGGAATGTTATTGTGCATTGATGATTGCAATAAACAAAGTGCATTTCTATGCATTCTTATTCTTGAGCATTCTGCATATTGATAGCAACATGAATGATGATGTCTAGCATTGATGGCATTTGCTCTTTATATATGTGCATTGCATTCTGTCAGATATCATGTCTCTGCATATATCATGTCTGGGTAGCATAGTCTATACACTGGACTGTGTCATTGTGCATCATGCTAGTTTATACATTGGACTCTCGTTCAAGTCTATACACTGGCTTATTCTTCAAGTATGTACAGCCGTTAGCATTGATTTTCATGTCTAGACATTGCACTGTAGCATCCATCGTCTTCGTGTTGTTTTAGTGTCTATGTCTTCGTGTTGTGTTTACGTCTTCGTGTTGTTTTTGTTGATCGTCTTCGTGCTGTTTCTATACTCAACGTCTTCGTGTTGTTTTTGTTTGATTGTCTTCGTGTTGTTTACTGTAGCAGCTCGATTTGTTCTGATGAACTTCGAGTCGTTTCCCAGTAAACCCCGTGTCGTTTCACCTCGTGCTGTTCTCACTGACTTCATGTCGTTTTCCCTCTTGTGTCTTCGTGTCAATTACTGTAGTTCCTCGAGTTATTTTTCTGCTTCCACCGTTTCATCACGTGTTGTTGAAGACGTGTCTATCTCATGTCTTCGTGTCGTGTTTCCTACACCTCGTGTCTTTGTCGCTTTGTGACCACACTTCGTGTTGGTTTCTGTGTTGTCTTCGTATGTATCTCGTGTCGTTCTTCTTTTTACCTCGTGTTGTTTTCATCTTCTTCGTGTCGTTCTCCTTGTAGTGTTATCTCTGTTACAGTGTGTATCTCGTGTCGTTATCAGTGCATCTAGAATTGCTACTACATACTTCGTGCAGCTTTAGTTATTGTGGCCCTCAGTTTTAATGGTTTTAATCTCACTGTATGCTTGTTTTGTCTGCTAACTGGTCGAACAGTATAGTTGATTAGCTTTCAGATTTGGTAAATCTGTCTAGTTAGCATCATAGTTCTATAGTGGGCGAAATTTTTATAGGCCATATTCATTCACCCCCCCCCTCTGAATACTAGCACCGAACCCAACATGTATCAGTTACATCAAAACTTCACAATCCATAAGAGTTTACATTGAGGACAACAACACATAAAACGGATATGAAATATTGTTCTTCAATATCATTCTTCACATCCGGTCGGCAACAACATTCTTCACATCAGCCAATGTCATGTAGGTGTGACAAAGAGAGGGTGTTAACTATTAGAAATAACATAATCTTTACCTACAAGTTAAAAAGTATATTTTAAACTCATAATTTGGCGGGAGTTGTTGGAAGTTGAACATGGAGGAATGCTGATCAAAGTTAATGGATGCTTGACTGTCCATATTTATCACCGTGTGCACACGAATGTCTCCTCCGCTAGTGCTGCTGGAGCCCGGTGCCTCCACCGAAATTGTGCGACCTACATGAGTTATACTTGTATTAATATCAGTCTAATTCTTATTTCAATTTAGAAATTTAACATGTGTGCTAACTTACCTCTCCCCCGACTGCTTCCTTCAGTGCTGCCCCTGCTAGTACCTCTCCTAGCCCTCCCGTGGGTCTGACCTGGACCAACCGAAGTTGCAACTTGTGGCCCTTCACCACCATCACTAGTTTGAGCCTGAGTAGCCCTACCACTTACGAACCTGGGTGGTCTTCTTGGGCCTTGCCTACAACATAACTTTCAATATTATGCACAAAGCAAATCAAATAGATAAAATACAAATCATAATTGCAATACAAACTTACTTCCGTGCCACAGTTGTGGAAGTAGTGTCAATGTCTGTAACTGCAGATTCTGGTCCTGGGAGGGGTTCTTTGCAAGTATTTTTATGGTGGCCCCATTGTCCACATCTTTTGCATTTATGGGATCTCCTAAGTGCCTTTTGATTTTCATCAGCATCTCTAATCCTCTTCTTCCGAGGGCGACCTCGGGGTCTTTGGCAGCGAGGAGGAAGCACCTCAACAGATTCTACAGTCTGCCACATGCTCTTACCTGGCAATGGTTGTATTGACTTTGCATATGTGGCTTTATATGTCTCAATTGAATAACATATATCAACAAAATTATTAATTTGGAGGCCCCTACGTGCATCAACAGCAGCAGCAACATGTTGGCAAGGCAGCCCACTGACTTGCCATTGACGACAAGAACAATACATCTCGTCCAATTTAACAACACACCTCTCATACGGACCTTCCACCTCAGCCATAAAATCAGTGGAATATCTGACTGCATATTTTCCCAACTTCCTAACAATTGCATTTAAATAGGCAACAGCCCGTGGCACAAACTTTTCTTTGATCCTACGTGCATGTCTCCTCCTGTGATCCATTTTCACCATAATTTTCTGCCTAATTCCATCTAACATGTCTACAAGTGGTAGGCCTCTCGTATCACCAACAAATGAATTGAATGACTCTGCTACGTTGTTAGTGATGTAGTTTAGCTTACCATTGTCATTAAAATGACATCTTGACCAGGCACAACGCAAACTTTCTAAATAGGAAACAGCCTGTGGATCTAGTTTCTTCATCTCAAATATAGCTGCTTTATATTCTTGAACAGTGTAAGATTTTGCTGCTGCCCATGCAGCATTCTTGAAACCTGGGCCCGGCCATTTCTTCTTAAAATTCCTGTAAAGGTGCCGCATACAAAACCTACAAGCAATTCGAAATTACAATCTCATCATTAATATAAAACCTATAGTCAATGTCATTAAAATACATAGTCACTCAATTCATACATTATGAAAAATAAAACTAGCAGTAGATCAAACATTGTAAAAGGAGAAACTTAATTACCTATGCTCGGCACCTGGAAAGATATCTGGGACAGCTACCTCAATGCCCTTTTCCATATCAGAAATGAATGTAATCCCTGTCAGATTTCCAATAGCGTCTTTCAACTTGTGCAAAAACCATGTCCACGAGTCTATACTCTCCCCCTCAACAACACCATAGGCAACTGGGAACAAACCATGATTCCCATCAAGAGCAACTGCAGCCACCAAGATCCCAGTGTAATACCTTTTCAAGTGGCATCCATCTATGCCCAGCATTGGACGGCAGCCATCTTTGAAATCACTAATACATGCCCCTAAGGCAATGAACACCCTCTGGAAACAACCATCCAATCCAATCTTGTACTGTACAACTGAAGAAGGGTCGCTCTGCTTTAATTCATTCAGTAGCTGTGGCAAATGCTTGTACGTTTCCTCAACCTTCCCAAACACCTTCTCCTTTGCCGACTCTCATGCACGCCAAATGCGGTGATAAGGGATTGAAATATTGTAAGCCTTCAATAAATTAGCTTGCAACTTTCTTGGAGGTATGTCAGGATTCTCCTTCACTGCTTCCAATACACTGGCTGAAATCCAAGATTTGGATGCCATCCTGCTATCACACCTAGATGTGGCTGAACATGTGTGCTTTTCCTGCATTGTTTTGACTGCAAAAGTAACTCCATCTTGCAGCCTTGAGGCATGCACTCTCCATTTGCAATTAACATTTGCACATACAACAGTAATTTTCATGCTGTCATTTTTCACTTGCTTGAACTCAAATTGATTTTTAATAGCATGCTGACGTAGAGCAATCCTGTACTCCTGACTATTTGTAAATAGAGAACCAACTGATATATCTGGGGTCTCTTCATCAGCCTCCAACAAATCTCCATCATCATCTGAAACTCCTCCATCAATATCAGATTCATCTGAGGGACATGGCCTTGAATGATAGCTGTCCTCAGTGTGTACCTCATCAGAATCAGCCACACTCTCGTCAGATTCGCTGTACTCATCTTCATATGCAACATATTCTGAGTCACTCTGCGCAGCTTCAGAACATATCATCTTCTTTAAAATATGATAATCCTCATCAACTACAGGGGCAGGGGCAGGGACACCATGAATAACCTCGTCACGATGAACAACTGCAACATCATGAACAAACTCAGGATGTTGACCAACCTCAGCATCATCATCCATCTCATCAATGTCAACAAATGTCTGGGAATGGGCCTGAGTAGACTGGCTGGCCATACCTTTCTGTGGAATATTGGTTGGCTGTAAGTCTAATGGCCGACTGTCCAATGTGCTAACATATATGGTCATCTTCCCTACGGGTAAATGGGCTTTCATCACCTCATATAATTGAGCATCTGAAACAATTTCCTCATACTGAACATGTCTGTTATTAGGTAATTCATAATGAAATTCTAAACAATGTGTACTTGCCCACTTAGATAGATGTCCCATATCCTCAATTAATATGCATCTACTGTAGTAATCAGGATATGCCACGACTGTCTTGCTCTGACCTAGTGCATATGCCCTCCTCCCAGACTGAAGAGTTTTCCAATAACCACCGAACTTATATGTCAACTTTAATGATGGCTCTCGTTCCCCCATTTTCACAATCTAACAATCTGAAGATAGAAATAAACTCTCTAGAACAGTTGTCCACATTACAAAATCAGCACGCATACCCAATAATCTGAGTACAATAATAACAGTCTTAACTAATATGAATTGAGTGACTGAAAAACATTAAAGCAAAAATTTTTGACAGAACCATAAAGAAACTGCACCCGTGAATTCAGACATGTACAATTAATAACAAAACTTTTTAGAGCATTAAATAATCTAACAACATTATAGCAAAAAACGACATAACAACAATCTTATCCCTAAACCATATAGAAAGAAAACAAAAATTGATGTCCTTAATATTTCGACTCTGTAAACATATAAAATGCATGAGTAAACATTTATATTTGCAGATCATACTGAGTGTGAGGTGGCAGGAGCGCCTGACGCGTACCGCAGTGGAGACGGAGGTGTGTGGCCCAGACCTGGACGTGGGGTGGTGACTCCGGTGATGC
The DNA here is from genome assembly GCA_022559845.1 of Amorphophallus konjac. NCBI lineage: Eukaryota > Viridiplantae > Streptophyta > Magnoliopsida > Alismatales > Araceae > Amorphophallus > Amorphophallus konjac. The sequence goes on along the minus strand of CM040117.1, from coordinate 90,114,878 downwards.
GGCGTCTGAACGAGGGCGGTCGTACGTCTGCAGCGGCAGATGGGGTGCCGTGAAGCGCCGCGGTTGTTACGTGCAGGTTTGGGCAATGGCGATGGTGCCTAATCGACCCTGACGGTGGCCGGCGATCGTTGCTGTCACGACGACCAAAGAGTGAAATCGACGACAATGGCGACTGTGTACGGGGGGAAGGGAAAGAGGAGGGTGGCGATTGTGTATGGCGGGAACCCTAAACAGGAGGGTGGCGCGGCAGAAGGGTTACTACGGCCATGAACCTCGAGGGTGGGTTGGTCTTTTCACCAACTACGGTCAAGTTAACTCACCTTGCGTTTAATATCGTCGACAGTAAAAAACGATAGGGACTTTTTAGTTTAACGGTAAGATTTTCGAGGACTTTTTAAACAATAGAGAGATTGTAGGGACTAAAAAGTAATTCATCATATTTGTAGGGACTAATATGCAAAAAACCCAAATTATTATCGTTAGAAGTAAATTTATAAAAAAATTTTTAAAATATATTAACATGTATAAATTAATTACGATAATATATAAATGTCATTTAAGTATGATATTTTTTAAAATTTTAAGTAAAAAGAAGTGATATATTTGTAAATAAATATGATATTTTTACACGATTTAAATTAATATATGGATATGGCTATTAATATATTTGTAGGAATATTTTTTATAAATTTTTATTTAATAATAAATTTTATGTAAAAATTGTTATATATTTAAATAACATAAATTTTTTATAAATTTTAAATTTTAATTAATAATAATAAATGATATTGTTACAAAAACATTATTATTTTGATCGTATATTTGATTTATATAATCTATTAAAAATATTAAAAAAACAAAAACAAAATTAAATTTAAAGGGAATACTAATGCATAAATCGTAAATGATAAAATAGTGAAGTGTTTTGTCACTTTTATATTTTAATTAGTAGTATTAATTGTATTTTTTATCAAAAATATTATTATTTTGATGATAAATTTATATTATAAAATTTATTTAAAATTTTTAAAAAATATAAATAAGTTTAAAGTGAATAATGATGGATAAATTGTAAGCCATAACATACTTACTCGATGTAAATCTTTTCATCATTTTAAATTTTAATTAGTAATATTAATGATATTTTTATCAAAATATATTATATTGATGATATATTTATTTTATAAAATTTATTAAAAATATTTTAAAAATATAAATAAATGTAAAGGGAATAATGGTGAGTAAATTGTAAACTGTAACTTAACCAAAATCCCTATGATACTAAATCCCTTTGACAATTTTAAATTTTAATTAGTATTAATAATGATAATTTTATCAAAAAAATTATTATTTTGTAAAATTTATTTGAAAATATATAAAATATAATCTGAATAAATTTAAAATAAATGATGAGGAGATAAGTTGTAAACAATAACGCAATCAATGTAAAGTTTTTATCGCGTTTAAATTTTAATTAGTAGTATTAACGATGCTTTTATCAAATTTTTATTATTTTGATGGTATATTTATTTTATAAAATTTATTTAAAACATTTAAAAAATAAAAATAAAATTAAAGTGAATAGTGACGGAGTATGTGATGTTTTTTTATTCGTTAGGTCTATTCAATCTTGATCTTTGACGACCCGAAAAATATGAAAATATATATTCAGACATGAGAATAATACTTTTTACTATTCACACATTCCATCAGTTTTTTTTAAGTTTTTAGACCTTTGGATGGGATGGTGTTTTATACGACAAACAAATTAGAGGGGGTGAGCCTCCACCTCTCAAAATTAAAAATGAAATTGATTGAATTAAGGGGGGGGGGGGTGTTTGTGCGGCAAGCATTACTCTAGACTTGGAATCATCTTTTTGGCCTTTGTCACTTGCCATCACCTACCAACAAAATAAGCATTTGGCAACAGTTCAACAAGAATTTTCTCTGTTCTTGTCTAGTAAAGATTTTTCTCAGGACTCTGGTACAAACTCATCCTCTCGAAGTGTACTCCATACTCGGACCCACAGCCCTCTGACACCACTCCGGTAATTCTTCTCTTATAGGAACATGTAAGCCGCCCTTCAAATGTAGTTGCACTGTCACAATACTCATGGAAACTGCAGAAGTTAGAAATAGATATCTTTGCTTGTAGTTGGCTCAGAATTTATTGTCTCTAAGGGTTTGTTTGGTGAAACTTTTAGTTGAAGTTAGCTTTGATTCCACTTTTAATAAAAAAAAACATGTTGACAAAGAAAGTTATAATTGATTTTGAGTAGCTATATCAGTTAAAACTTACCTTCAATCCTATTCTTTACTTCAATCTTGCAAGTTCCAATGTACAAATTACAAAAACAGCTTTCAAACCCAATGTGGAACAAACATAACTCTATAACCATTTGCACCACTAACACCATTTGTCTCACCATGTAGGACGGTTTTGGATCTCAGGAGGGATCTACACCAAGCACATTTCGAAGCTAACCGAGTTTTTGAGTTAATGACCCGTTGCAGATAAAACTTTCCAATATTATCGCAGTAAACTTTACATCCCAACAATGTTCGACGACCAAGGGCATGAAAGTGCTGCAAACTACACACCCATTCGAATACATTAACCTCCAAATCCGCAACTAATCAAGATTACCATCAAAACCCATGTATTCAAATTCCGCTTCCTCAACGCTCGGGGGCACAACAATCTAGGAATCCCAACCGAGACCGACTGCCTTGCCTGGGGAAACACCAGCCAGGAATGAACAGATACAACAAGCCAAAGCAAAACTCGAAGAAGACAAGTTATTACATCTGCTGCCCAGAGAAGCTCGTGGGCAACCGAGTGTCACACCTTGAACAAGGCCTTAACAAAGTCCAACTGCAACCAAGGCGACCGACTCTGAAGGAGACGTGGAACGAAAAGGAACAAAAAGGTTCAGACAGCTTTAACAAGGACAAAAAGCGGCCTGTCTCCTAGTCTTTCTCGACCCTGCAGGCACACAATCAAACATTAGTTTGTACGTGCAAAATCAAAAAGATGAAGGCTGACACATATACTATACATGAATGCAGGGTTTGCCGACATGGTGATAAGCACCGAATCGGAACCAGCTTGATCCAGTATGAGTCGGCCTGACCTAGGCCGGCTCCCCCGATGCACATGTTTGAGGCTTTTCTTTGATTTTTTTTTGGGTAAATTAAAACTTCTTGTAATGTTTGGTGCATTCACCCCATACTTTAACTTACAGAACTATAATCGATCTAAATTATGTATGAATTATTGAATCTATTTTTTTATTTTTAAATATTTTTTAAACATTATATCATTATTAGATAATTAATAAATAAATAAACTAGAAAATAAAGTTTCATGATCTTTATCCATGAAATGTAAGATGAATGACAAATGCTATATCACTATATCATTATTCTGATTTTTATTTTAAAAAAAAACAAAAAATTTAATATTATACTATGATTTAAGTAATTAATGACAGATAGGACCAATCTACCCCAGAGCATGGCTCAAGGTCGACATGATCCGATATGAGTCGTCTGACTAGGACTGAGTCAGTCCGAGTCGACAACCCATGCGTGGATGAACATTGTATATGAATTTCAAAAGAATAAGCGCCGCCCCACCTGCTCCATCCCAAGGGGAAAAAAGGGCCACAAAATAACCATCTAGAAACTCGTTTGACAAGTGGGGTCCAACCTCCCAGAAATTCTCTTTTTGGGGACGTGATATGGTTCTCATACCACAATAAAAAGTCTAATTTACGGGGAAGTTTTGATGTTATGACCAGGGATGTGAAATGGTTCTCACAACACCACAAAAATCTACGTTACTGGGAAGGTTTGATATCATGACATGTTGGAGGTATGTGCTTATGGGGGACGTCATATGGTTCTCACATCACATCAAAAAATCTAAACTTCGCAGATAACTAGTTTTGTGATGTCCTAACTTCCCATAAATTCTCTTTTTGGGGGCGTGATATGGTTCTCATACCACAATAAAAAGTCTAATTTACTGGGAAGTTTTGATGTTATGACCAGGGATGTGAAATGGTTCTCACAACACCACAAAACTCTACATTACTGAGAAGTTTTGATGTCATGACATGATGGAGGTATGTGCTTATGGGACGTCATATGGTTCTCACATCACTTCAAAAAATCTAATCTTCGCAGATAACTAGTTTTGTGATGTCCTAACTTCCCAGAAATTCTCTTTCAGGGCCGTGATATGATCTCCACCAGAGTTACATTTTATAAATGAACCATCTTCCCAATTCAGAACTTGTTGTAGTATAAGCCCCGCTTTGTTTGAAATTTATCCCAAGATTATCTCCGCTTTAGTTTAAACTTAAGTCATTTTATTTTGACGGGAATAGATTTAGATAATTCGCTTAAATGTGACTTAATATGACTTAAGTCGGATCAACCTATCCCACCTCCAATCCGGTGTCATGTCAAAGTAAAATAAAAATAAAAATAAAAATAGATAAAATAAATTCATTTAAATTTAATCAGGTTATCTTTAATCCCAAAATAAAGCGGTGCTAAAGGTTTTTCTTTGTTTGAAAGGGTATGTAACTGCATAAAAAACATGCCTCAAATGCCATTACAGGAAAAGGCGTTGGATGTGCCTATGTGTTCGTCAGAAGTCATGTCGAAGCTTTTATTAGTCAGTGGCCTCAAACTAGATAACAACGTTGCCGACTTAATTTTTCATGCCAATTTTCTATCCTTTTTCATGAATTTGGCTTCACAAAATCCTCTAGATATTTAGCACCCCCACAATCATAATTGGGCGCACATTTGAAGCTCCATGGATGTATGCTTACTCCTGAATACACTGTTTTCAATGATTATTTACCTTTTTTCATATTTATTCATAGAAAACCTAACATATAATATGTATGCAGAGTCTGATTTGCAAGTACGTTTAATGTGCGAATGCAAACGACTTTGCAAGAAGAGTTTTCCAGGTGAGACATGTCAAAACTCAACACATAACAAACCTGGACGGTTAACCCTATTTCATGTAATCAAAGTTTTTAGTACAGGAATCTCCAAGTCCTGTTCTGGGTAAGACAGAATCAACCAACATCTGCTAATTCTAGGCCCACTTCCCGACAGTGTCTACAGTTGTCATGTGTGATTATAATGCAACAATTTAAGAGTTTTTTTTAAAGAGAAATTTAAACCATCATAACATAGAGATTGTTCCTTGACTGCAAAGTATCTGATCAATAATTGGAACCTGAAGTCAAATTTCTATTATCATTTCGGTGGTCTTTTTGCCAGAAAATTCCAGATTAAATCAACACATGTAACGCAAGCAACTCCAGATATGACTGCTAAGAGGTAGCTATCTGTGATTGGAATGTATGAACTTTAAATACTGACCTTTAGCTCCGGTAATTCAATGACACATGCACATTCAACCACATCCACACCAACACGTTCTGCAAAATAAGGCAATGTAAAGATGGGGATTAAGAACTGAATGCATTTGCGGACTTTCTTAAGCCTCAACACCAAGGAAAAGAACATTAATTGCACACGGTGCAAGATTGATGGTGAGACTAAGGGCATGTTTTAACATCCCTCTCAATTGAAACCACATATGGGCTTCTGTAGGTTTCACCCCAGTAACGTGAAATTGGGAACCCAAAAAGGGTTATCAAACCACCAAGATGGAAACTGTTTTCCCATAGAAGGCCCAGGGAGGGATTGCACTACTGAATTTGTCATAGTATCAAGAGGTATGGAGATTGACAATGAATGACTGTGGATTGCGGCTACTAGCTGGTGCTAGAGAAGTTCTAAGGAGGGGGAAATAGGGAAGAAAATTCAAGATAGTGTCATCTCCACAATCCAAAATTATTTCCAAATGTGTGAACAAGTATTCAAATGCAGCAGACTCAAATGGTATTAAACAGGAGGAATGCAAAGTTTAAACAAGATTGAAAGTTGAGACCCTAAACGGCAACTTCTTGGTTAACTTTGGATAAATGCACAGGGATAAACACAACGTCAGACAATAGGTCTCCCCCTGCTTCATACTGTAGCACCCACTTGAATCCTGACAATGTGTCCTAAATATGCAGAGCATGATAAAAACAATAAATTAAAAATTGTCAAAAAATGCTAGCGACCCAAGCAAAACTTTCCTCAAACCAAATGTATTAAGAAATTCAGAAGACATCATCAACAAATTACCAAGTAGCCTGATTGCAGCAGATAGGGTTCCCCCAGTTGCAATAAGATCATCAATAACAATAGCACGTTCCCCTGCCTGGACAGCTCCCACATGCATCTCCATTCGATCTGTGCCATACTCCAAAGAATATTCCTCTGAAATGACTTCACCTGGCCATCAATACAAATGTTGTTAGCATATAGGTGCATCATCCAGAAACGATTATCATTAAGAAAATTGTCAAAACTTTCAGAGAAAGAAACATAGCAGTAAGAAGCATTTCCGTGAGACTTCCCAAAAATAAGAAATATCCTAGAAAAAAATTAGAATCATCTACTGGAGGAAGAACATCGATAAGTCCAAAAGGTTTAGCTGAAGGTTTCTTCTTAGAGAGCATGACTTCCATCTCTGAAGCAATCCACTAAACATCATTGACACAGAATAAACAATTCACTAAAATCATGATTTCGTTTATGTAACATCACAGGGCAACATAGGGAATGTTAATAATATCTATAAAGAATCATTTAAACAGAAAGACATTTAACTGCTTTTTTCTTCTCTTAAGAAAATGTTTGTATATGCCCAGTCAATCAAGGATGGGTAGGGATTTTATCACAGTCCCTAGAAAATATGGGCATGTGAATGCACCTCATATGAAAGTAAATGAAAATGGGAAATCTCAAAATGTTTCCTACATATTAAAATTCAAAAAACCTTTAAGCATTTAAGCTTTGCTTTTTTAAGAAGTGCAAGGGTGCATTGAACAACCTTTAAGCTTTGCTTTTCATCTAGACAATCAAAACACTTAAAAATAAGTTAGGCAATCACACTACAAGTGCATTAAACACTAAATATAATGGCTTAGAGCTTAGAAGTTCTCTTGTAAATGAAGTACTAATAATGCCATCACGCCAATGCCCCTTGAAGTTTTCTACCTGCCAACTGGCTTCATGTAACTAACAAACGCTTTCCTATATAAACCCTCTCCTGTCCAAAGTTACTTTGGCCAGGTACTTGACACCACACTGTGAAGGGTAGACATCAGGTAGGCAGCAGGTCGGAAACAGCAAAAGTGTTGGATCCTTCATTGTCTCTATCCGAGCCCAGATTGATGGGGTACAGGCTTATGATGATGATGTTGATAATAATTGCTTCCTTTTTGTTTGTTAAAGAGGATACAGAATTGAGTTAGAAAAGCCTGAACTACTGAAATGAGTTGAAATGTAGAGGAAACATGCCCATAAGTCCATCTTCAACTCAGCAGGCAACGCTTACCATTGACCTGCCCCAACATCAATTCTGTTGAACTTAAATAGGAAATAGGTAGCAACTAAACAACTGAAGAAATAAAGCATGCACAAACAAGAAATACCAGGCAATTTTTTTGGTTTTCTCATTGGAACAAACTTTGCTCCAATAGCTAAAGCAATGGGTGGTCCAAATATAAAACCTCTTGCTTCAATACCTGCACAAAACATAAACATCAATAAGAAGCACATATAATGAATGTACACTAAAAAAGATGCAGCAGAGTTAACAACATAATGCAGACTATAAACATCAAACAAGAAACATACAGTGAAGGCAGCAGAAGTTTGGCAAGAGTAACTCCTGATGTTCACCAATATTTGTCTTATTAATTGGAAAAACCATGACAATTGTCAAAGAACATTAAGACAGAAGAACACTAGGCATCAGATATGATCAAGGGGAAGGATAAACAGAAACAAAGATGAAAGTTTGAAAGAAAGAACAATTTACTAACATCATTCAGTGAATAGTTGGCAAAAATCAATGTGAACAAAAAAAAAATGATGACAAAAAACTGATGAAAAGGCTGAAGATTCAAGTAGCTTAAATATTAAAGATATAAGTCACCCTTCTTTTTGTCTTCAACAAACAAAAATATGCAAGTATCTTTCTCTCTGTCTTAAGTAACTTCAAAGTCCACTTTCACTCAAAAGCAATCTATGCAACTTGAACAATTTAGATTTTCTATTTTGCTTGTAGGTTGATTGGTTCTTCAAGTTGCATGAAATGAGCCATTTCACTCAATGATCTTCACTAATTCTATATTTTCCTGGAAGGTTATCAGGATCAAAGACACCAGCAAACCTACATGTATCATGTATGCGCAATTTATAAGTTTCATCATTTATGTTGCAAAGTCTGGCAATTACCTGAGTTTCTAATTCTGTTGCGGTAATATTACATGTGCATGCATTGAGAAGTGGGTCTGGTTCATTTTTGGCAATAGGGCTGTAATTCTGATAGATAATGTCAGAACTCAACCCTAAGATGAGTGATTCCATTGGATTATTCTAAGCTCATTAGAATCTTACTGGAAACTCATATTTAAAGATGCTAATCAATTTTACAATGAGAAATAATAATAGAACTAAATGTAAATGTTAATATGCAATTTATATCCATAAAAACGTATTGGAAACATTATCAAAAGTTCATCAATTTCCAATTCTGATAGCTTATTGGAAAGTGGATTCTCAACAACAGTCTCATTTATAAAACTAATCTACAGCATTGGCATGATCCAGCGTGGACCATCACCTACCATGCAATGAGAAAAGGAAGAGGAATAGGGGCAGAAAGCCAGGGGGAAAAAAACTGACAGAATGGAAGAAGAAAGAAGGAGAAAAAAGGGGAAGATTTTATTTCCCCTTTAATTCCTTTTGTGTTCCCAGCCTTTTTCTTCAACTATTCCTTTTTATTCATTTTTATCTCTCTCTTTTTTCACTCAATCGACCTTTAGATCAGCCTTCCCAGTCCCTATATTGGCTGACTTTGAGAGTCTAGTTAGAGCCACTTCAGAACTGGCCTTGGCCATCTCTAGTCTGACCTTATTCAAGGATACATTGTCCAGCTGGATGCACATTCCATCTATCGAACCTCCACTTTAGATCCTGGGGGGCTAAAGTTATGGGGATGTAACCTTTCATCTTTTGACCCTCGTCCCTCTAGAATGAAACTACTGACGCAGAAGTTCTACTGTTGCACAGTGGTTCTTATACTGGAAAAAAGCCCCTAATTCAAAGTGCGTAATGGAACGTCATTAATTAGCTTTTCGCTTCTCTCAACTCCATCTATTCGTAGATAAAATACACAGTAAAGGAGTAAAAAAAAGAGCATGCAAGAACCAGTACGATCGTGGCATTAGCTGTAGAAACTATTTCTTATGTAAATTCATGACTGAACGAGTCGCCAAAAAGCTCACAAGCAAACTATCTCTTATAAACGACCAAACGAGTCGCCAAAAAGTTCACAAGCATGGTAAATCACGGGAACGGCTCACCTGCGACAACCGAGATATTCATGTCCCTATACCTCTCCACGAACATATCGATCGTATCCCTGAACGCCTTCGTATCGAGCAGCAGGGTCGTGATATCCTGGAACAAGATCCCTGCATAGCGATCGAGGAAGAAAAACCTGAAATCCCCAAACTGCGACACCACCAGATCCAGGATCAGGGCCCGCCGACAGTCCGAAGAGAAGACGACTTACCGGGCTTGGGGAAGTCGGGGATCACGCGGATCGCGGAGGCGATCCTCGCCAGCCGGGGGTCCTCGGCGCTGTCCCGGGAGGCCATGGCCGACGCGGCGGCGGCGGCGGTGGCGGGGCGGGGGGCGGAGAGCGCGGTTGCCGGGAAGCGGAGGGAGGGGGGGCGCAGCGGCGGCAGTGGGAGTGGGAGAGCTGCGCTGGGGAGCGGGGGTGGGTAGGGGGAGGGGAAGGCGACAAAGGGGGGGAGCGTTTTGCTGGGCGGGGTCCCGGTGCCGATGGAGTGTAGCATGTCTAGTGCTCACACGGGCGCACCCGAACACGGGTGGTGGCGTCGTTTTTAGCACCTGCAGCGGGTGACGTCACTTGGCATGGTCTTTGTTTTTTTGTTATTAGAACTAGAAGATTAGATTTTTATTCTATTCGTTTCTGCCGGGGCTTCCGATTCGCGGGGCTCATCTCGCGGCACGGAGCACGCGTTTCGGTCTCGTTGGTCGCCCGGCGTGAATCACGTGGTGGTCGACGGCCGGGATGATCTGAGTTTTGGGGACCGCACCAACTTGTGTGGGATGATATTTTTTTTTGAATTTTTTGAGGGGCGCACCAACTTGTATGGGATAAATTAGAGAGATATGGAATTCAAAGTTATAAAAAATTAAAAAATTAATTTATTTGGTGCACACTATTAGGGCCACTTTGATAACGGGTTAAGTTGAGTTAGGATGGGTTAACTGGGGTCGGATGTGTTACTCCTTGTTTGATAATTTTTTTCTTAACCCGAGTCGGATAGGGTTAAAGTGGATTAACTCATTCTTAGGAAATAGGTGGAATGAGTTAATCCACCCAGGTTAGGGTTAGGGGTGGGGTGGGCTAACCCGGGTAAGCCACCCGTCCCTAACTTAACCCGTTACCCGTTACCAAACGGTCACTTTAGTAACGAGTTAGGTTAAGGGCGGGTGATCTACTCGGGGTGGCTCACCCGTCCTTAACCCAACCCGTTGCCAAAGTAGTCCTAACCCAGGTGGAGTAACTCATTCCACCTATTTAAGTGGAATGAGTTAACCCACTTTAACCCTATCCGACCCGGGTTAAGAAAAAAAGTATCAAATGGAGAATAAATCACCCGACCCTGGTTAACCCACCCTAACCCACCCTAACCCGTAACTAAAGTGGCCCTTTGTGTATAATTGACCTAGATATATATTGAGCAAAACTCAAAAAGAAAAGAGGAGGTTCTAATACCTATTGCAGACTCACTTGGGCCTAGTTTCTCCTTATTTGGGTATTACTGTATAATGAATTACCCAATGGCAGGCCCCTCATCTCTCTCACGACGGATAAAAGCTTAACAAAGTCTAAGGAAATTTAGGTCTCAAATTGATCCATTTGTGAAACTTATTTTGAGACCCATTTAAGGTCTGAAAAGGCGAGATCCCGCACCTGGTCGCAAATTATCCGATCTGGTGGAAATAAGCCCACCGATGAGATCGCTCCAAGTCACCCTAAGAGCAGGCCTGCGAAGGAGAAAGAAAAGATCAGGAGGACCTAGGATTGGGATCCCAAGGAAAATCCTCCAATACCTAAATCAGTGTGAGCAAGAGCAATGAGCAGGAGACAACAAAGAATAAAGACTAGGGATTGCTCTTCACCAGTTAAGTGATTGGGTTTTCTTACTTACCTCCTGTGGGAGGGGGATCTCTGGGATTACATAGTGGCGAACTCCGTTAACGAATCTACGGAGATTACAGAGGGATCATTGAGTGGGGGGAGTTACGTCTTTCTGTACGTATTCTTACCATTATAGGACTCATGCCCTTCTCTTAGCCCTTCCGCCTTCTCTGCTCTCATGCTCTTGCAGGAGATCCGCCTTCAATTACGCTGGATAAGTGCCAGGCAGAGATTGGCTTCTCCCGAGTTAAGCGGGTGTCATGCCGTGAGCCCATCCATCTTTGGACGAGGGCTATTCCTTCAAGGGGGCCGAGATAGCCACGTACTTTCCCGACCTTAGCACCCTTCCGAGGGAGTTCTATCAACGACCTTTCGATAACTCGAGCGGGTTGAGCGTCAGGGTTTCTCCCGAGCTAAGGGAGTCCTTTGCTCGGCCGACAGGGCCAAGACTGGAGGCGCTTCCCTGGTCCTTATCACTCGGGCTTCTGGTAAGTGGGCCTTGTGTGTTGAGTTAGGCTGTCACTTACGGGGCCGAGTATGCCCTGGTGAGCTTTGGGCTTTAATTGTAATAGGTTACAAATTTCTCTCTGTCCACTTGCCCCCTACTCTCGAGCCTCACGTAGTGCTTGGAGAGTATGGTTCATGCTGGGTATTTTGGCAAGGGTGGGTACTTCAATTTTGATGCCCTTGATGCGGCCACGTGTTTCCCCAGGGTGTCTGTTGGGGTCACGATTGTGGCTGCCCGAAGGCATTCAGGTGGTAGGGGTAATGATCGCACTCCTTCGGCCATCGTGGGCATTTCAACTCCCGAGGGGCGGCAGGAGTAATTTGGTAGGGCTTCAGTGGCACTTGCGGCTACATATACTGCGTACTAGGGCGCCCATGCCCTTTTACTATCGCCTTTGAACTTTTCATTCTCTCTCTCTTTGCTGTTCTGTCTCTGTCTTCGCCCCTCCAGCTTGATCCGCTCCTCTTCTATCTCAAGAGGAACATCGAAGGGCTTCAGAGACAGCTGTAGCTTTTGCATACCTCGCCGCGGTCACTGCCGTGGCCATCCGGTCGCTTCCTCCAACGGCTTCTTCTTCTAGTTCGCCCCTCTTGTCTCCCACCACCGTTTCCATGGCTGAACGGGAGGTGTCTTCGTGCGACGACGAGGTTGAGCAGCACATAGGGAGTTCTGCGCCCCCTCCTTGCCATCAGTCCCATAGTGAACTCACCGGATAGGAGGTCAAGGAGCTTTAAGCCCAGTACCGCGTACCGTGACAGTATAACTTTTCACTTCCCAAGCCAAATGAGTCCAACATGAGCACCCATTTGGATTCCTTCTGCACTTACGCCCTGGCCTGGAAGTCTGGCTTTCGCCTCCCCGTCCACCTCTTCGTTGTAAAATTGTTGAACCATTTCCAGTTGGCTCCAGTCCAACTGGTTTCCAACTCCTTCGCCTTCATCTATTCTTTCATTGTCCTCTGTGGTAAGAGTAAGGTAGTCCCCACCGTTGACCTCTTCAATGTCTTTTACGAGTTGAAGAAGCAAGGGCGAGTCGGGGAGGGCTTCTACTATCTGCGTGTCCGAAGGGGTATGTGATGTCTCATCTTGTCCCCCCGGGATTCTTCTCACAAGGGATGAAAGACGCAGTGTAACGACCCGAGAATCCGATTACCGGGAAGGCCCGATAACCCGAGACTCGTACCGCCACCCACGAGTCCGAAGACTCGGAAGGGTTAAAAGGATGGTGTGGAAACTACACAAGTATCACAAATAATTGCAGAAATTAAACAGTTATAATATTAAGCAGGAAATGAATTTAACATTTTACATGGTCCACAATAAAATAACAACAACAGCAACAGTAGTCCACGACTAGTACAGTGACAAGAAAGAAAAGTACAGCTACACGGGGCATCCCCCGGCTCTGACCTCTGGCACTACCTCTGGACACCCGCACCACGCTTCCGCTGCGCTCCTGACACGCTCCCCGAAGGTGGCGCCTCACCTGAAACACGGTGAAAACACGCAGGGAATGAGTCTCGGAACAAGACTCGGTAGGGATCACTCGAACCCTACCTCGATAAACGAGAAACCACTACTCTAGCGGTAGGAAAGTACCTCGGAAAGGAAAGCCCTGTACTCTACAGAACTAGACCCTACGGCACGCAAACCGACACACGTGCCACGGTACGAGAAGACCGAAACTCAACGGTCGAACCGTCAAAACCCGAAGGTCGGAAACACACGACTGACAGTCTGACACTCCGTACTCGACAGGAGTACCACCCACTAGAAGCACAGCCGATAGCGTCCCCTGACGTCTTACACCGCACCGCAGGTGAACCGCCTGACGTGGTAGGTCCTACCCGAGGCGCGAACACCGTACAAGTAACCACAAACAAGTGACTAGCTGGGGTCACGCCCGTCGACGTGGGTCCAACCGCCCCCAACCACGTGTGCACACACAGACCGCGCGTCCCTGGTCTGGCCCTCTGACCGGTTTTCCCCTCAGCCGGACTCTGGCTGCAAGACGTGGGGCCCAACGGTAACCGGTCCACAAACCGTCTCTAAAGGTCAGCCCGTACACCACTCCCTGGTGCGACTAGCACACGCGTACTAGTAGGCTACGACTAGTGGAGGGTCACTGAAGGAGTAGACTCTCAAGTTACGGAAAACAACGCCCAAGCCCGACAACGTGTGGGAATCACCCCACGCACTAGTCCCGTCACACGGAGACCACGGTCGGAGAAAAGCGAGGTTGCCACCCTCATGGGGCAACACAGGAAGTGGCGGTCTACCCTCAGACCGTCACTGCCAAATGGCGGTCCACTCTAGGGCCGTCACTTGGAAATAGCGGTCTAAGGCGGACCGTCACACGGCCAGGGGGTAGGGGGAAGCGACGCGCCTACCCTAGTGCGTCGCTTGGAAGCGGCGCACCTAGGCCAGGGCGTCACATGGCACCCCACACCCACGAAAACCACAGGGAAAGTAACGCGCTTACCCTGGCGCGTCGCTTGCAAGCAACGCGTCGGGCTCAGTGCGTTACTCGCATGTGACGCGCCTAGACCAGCGCGTCGCGTGGCCCTCACGCTCGGGATGGAAAGGGAAGTGACGCGCCTGCCCCAGCGCGTCGCTTGTAAGTAACGCGCTGGGCCCAGTGCGTCGCTTGGCCCATCCACATGGGGGACAACAGGAAGTAACGCTCCTGCCCCAGTGCGTTACACGCATGTAACGCGCCTATCTCGGTGCGTTACATGGCCTGACCCCCAACGGTCAAAACCCAACGGTCGAAAGCATGTGACGGCCCAGCCCAGGGGCGTCACTAGCAAACGGCGGCCAGTCGCAGGACCGCTACAGCCCTCGACCCTAAAGGCCAACACCCAGGGAAGTAACGCACCCCTCTAGGGGCGTTACAAGCATGTGACGGTCACTGGAGTGACCGTCGCTTGCCCCAGAGCACGCTACGGCGGGAAAACCCCAAAAACACCAACCACGCCCCCGTACCTCCACCGGAGAGGGGGAAAACAAGGGGGAAGACCCCTGGGGACCCCTAGCATGCGTCTAAACCACCAAAACATAGAATCATGGGCTAAAACCATAGATCGGGCGGCTCACCCCAAAACATGGAAAAACCCCAAAAACGCCCAAACATGCCTCTCTCGGCCTCCCCGCGGCCTACAAACCACGGAAAAGAACGGCGAAGAGCTAGGGAACGTCACCCTACCTCAATGGAGCGAATGCTCCGCCGGATCGTCCACGAATCGCGAAGAACGCTTGAAAACCCTCGTTCTTCCTTAAGCTTCCCACGCTTGCCGCACGCCCCCACGACCGCCTCGCCGCCGCCCACGTCGCCGCGCCGTCGCCCCGCCGCCGTCTGCAGCCGGAGGGGAGCTCGCCGTGGCCAACCGGGAGGAAGAGAGGGAGAGGGAGGGAGACACGGTGGAGGAGGAAGGAGGAAGAAGAAGAGAGGAAGAAGAAGATGGTGGGGGAGAGAGAAAAGAAAAAGGGTTTTATAGAAAAACCCGGAAAATCCGTAAAATTCCAAAAAATAGGAAATCACACCCCCGCGATCCTCGGAACGCACCGATCGCAACGGTACCACTCGTGTCCGTGTGAACAGCCCGGTTCACCCGCAACGAGCGTCCGAAGAGAAAAGCCGAAACACACACCGCGAATCGGAAAACACACGCGGAAAAAGCCGCGGAACGCCTCCGGGCCTCCGAAACGACTCCGGATCGCGCCGATCCGAACACGAAAGATGTCCGAAACGAAATTTCGGACACAACGGAGCCGGACACTCCGAAAACTAGATCCGGGACCCATGAAGAAGGATCCGAAAGGTCCGGGATATTACAGCCCTCCCCCCTTAAGGAATTTCGTCCTCGAAATTGAGAACAACCCAAGGGGAAAGAAGAGGAAGACTCACTCAAACAGGTACGGGAACTGCTGACGCATCTCGTCCTCACGTTCCCACGAAGCCTCACCACCAGAGTGTCGTTGCCACACGACTTTTACCAAGGGAATGACCTTGTTCCGCGGGCGCTGCTCTCGCCTATCCTCCACGCGGATCGGAAACTCTGGGAGAGAAAGATCTGGAGTCACCTCAGGCCAAACGGAAAACTCGAGCACATGAGAGTCATCGGGCATATACTTCCGCAACATAGAGACGTGGAACACGTCATGCACCGACGCCAACTCAGAGGGTAACTGCAACCGGTAAGCAACCTCACCGATGCGCTCCACAATCGCGAAAGGACCAATATAGCGGGGACTCAGCTTCCCACGCCGTCCAAACCGCATCACCCCCTTCATCGGAGAAACTCTCAAGAACACATGATCGCCCACGGCGAACTCGAGGGGCTGCCGCCTACGGTCAGCATAGCTCTTCTGCCGACTCTGGGCCGCCAACATGTTCTGACGAACCAGGTGCACAACATCCACACATTGCTGCACCAATTCCGGTCCCGTCAAAACACGCTCACCCACCTCAAACCAATCAAGTGGAGTCCGACAAGGACGCCCATACAATGCCTCATAAGGAGCCATGCCGATGCTCGAATGAAAGCTGTTGTTATAGGCAAACTCCACTAACGGTAGGTGACGAATCCAACTCCCCTGCCACTCCAGGCAGCAGGATCTCAGCATGTCCTCCAAAGTCTGAATGGTCCTCTCAGACTGGCCATCCGACTGTGGATGATACGCCGAGCTAAATGCCAACTCCGTGCCAAGAGCTCGCTGGAAACTCCTCCAGAATCCAGAAGTGAAGCGCGGATCCCGATCCGACACGATCGAAATGGGAACCCCATGCAACGGAACGATCCGCTCCACATAAAGACGAGCCAACTTAGGCACGCTCCAGCTGACCTTGACCGGTAGCAACCGCGTCACCTTCGTCAGCCGATCCACCAGCAACCAAATACTGTCCTGCCCAGTCGGGGTTCTGGGCAACCCCACCACAAAATCCGTGGTCACATGGTCCCACTTCCAAGCAGGAACATCCAAGGGCTGGAGAGTACCGCCTGGTCGCTGATGCTCCGCCTTCACTTGCTGACAGATCAGGCACCTGGCCACAAACTCGGCCACATCTCTCTTCATGCCAGGCCACCAGAACTGCCTCCGCAAGTTCCGATACATCTTCGTCGCACCCGGGTGCACAGTGTACCTGCTCCCATGAGCCTCGCGTAACACCGCACGACGAACCTGCTCCTCCCCTGGGACGTACAGCCTGCCACGAAACCTCGCAGCACCGTCCTCGCCAAGCTCCACATCAGCTATCGCCAAAATCCGGGGCAACTCAGGGTCCGCATGCTGAGCCTCTGTCACCTGACGACGGATAGCAGGAGTGACAGTCAGACTCGCAAGCACTGCCAACCCTGGCTTCTGGGGAATCTTGAGCCTGAAAGATACTTCGGGCACCTGTTCCCAGAGCCTCCACTTCCTCAGCATCAAGGTACTGACCGCAACCTTCCTACTCAAGGCATCGGCGACGACATTCATCCTGCCCGGCTGATAAGACAGGGTGAAGTCATAGTCCTTCATGAACTCCATCCAACGCCTTTGTCTGAGGTTCAGATCTCTCTGCGAGAACACATACCTCAGACTCTGATGGTCAGTGAACACCTCGAACTTCTCACCGTACAGATAATGCCTCCAGATCTTCAGCGCGAAGATCACTGCCGCCAACTCAAGGTCATGGGTAGGGTAGTTCTCCTCATGGGGCTTTAGCTGCCGAGATGCATAAGCCACCACTCTACCATGCTGCATCAGAACAGCACCCAATCCGACGCCGGAAGCATCTGTACACACCACAAAACCTCCCGATCCAGAAGGCAAAACCAACACCGGAGCCGAGGTGAGCAACCTCTTCAGTTCCCTAAAGCTCTGCTCACACTCCTCGGACCAGACGAAAGGCACATCCTTCCGCGTGAGCCTCGTCATCGGGGTCGCAATGCGGGAAAAATCCTGGATAAATCGGCGATAATAACCCGCAAGCCCCAAGAAACTCCGGATCTCCGTCACCGACCTCGGCCTCGGCCACTGCATCACGGCCTCGACCTTGGCGGGATCCACGGAAATGCCATCACCAGAAATCACGTGCCCCAGAAAGTGCACCTCGCTGAGCCAAAACTCGCACTTGCTGAGCTTCGCAAACAACTGGTGATCTCGCAACGTCTGCAGCACCACACCCAAATGGTACGCATGCTCCTCGGCAGACTGCGAATAAACAAGGATGTCATCCACGAAGATGACCACGAACTGGTCCAAATACGGGTGGAACACCCTCTGCATCAAGTCCATGAAGGCTGCTGGGGCATTGGTGAGCCCAAACGGCATCACCAGAAACTCATAATGCCCGTACCTCGTACTGAACGCAGTCTTCTCCACATCGGACTCGCGAATTCTCAGCTGATAGTAACCGGACCGCAAATCAACCCGCGAGAACACTCGCGCAGACTGCAGCTGGTCGAACAAATCATCAATCCGCGGCAACGGATACTTGTTCTTAACGGTCACTTCATTCAGCTGCCGATAGTCAATGCACAGCCGCAGACTACCGTCCTTCTTCTTCACAAACAGCACGGGCGCACCCCAAGGGGAAAAGCTCGGACGAATATACCCCTTGGCCAACAGCTCCTGCAACTGCGCCCTCAACTCCCTCAACTCAGCGGGGGCCATACGGTAGGGAGCCTTCGCCAAAGGTCCCGTACCAGGCACAACCTCGATCACGAAATCGATCTCCCGCTGGGGAGGTAATCCAGGCAACTCCTCAGGAAAAACATCGGGAAACTCGCACACCACCGCAATGTCCTCGACATTCGGCTCCATCCGGTCAGACACAACCACTGACACGAGAAAACCCTGGCAACCTGAATCAAGCAATCGACGGGCTCGAATAGCAGAGATAAGAAATCGAGAAGAGGTGGAACGGATACCTTGGAAATAGAAGGTCCTCTTGCTCGGATGCTGGAAGTAGACCCTCTTCATTCCACAATCCACCACCGCTCTATGAGTCTCGAGCCAATCCATGCCTAGAATCACATCATAATCCCGAAGCTGCAACGCATACAACCTGCCTGGCATACTCCGTCCATCGATCCACACCGGAACCTGGTCGAAGCAATACGGAGTGACCATAAAGTCACCCGAAGGCAACTCCACAGCCAAATCACAGGACAACTGGGTCACCGGCTCCTCGACGCTCGACGCGAAATCCTCCAAAATAAACGAATGAGATGCGCCAAAATCAAATAAAACCCGAGCCGCACAACCCAAAATCTGAACGGTACCTTCCACGAGCTGCGACGCTACTGCCTCTGCCCTGGTCAAGTGCGTGATCTGGCCACGAGCTCTCTGCCTGCCTCCCACACTAGCTGACCTGGGTAGCGGCGGATACTGTCCCTGCTGCTGCTGCTGCTGGGAAACCTGCTGCTGCGGCGGCCTCTGAGGACAGTCACGCGCCATGTGCCCTGGCTGGTCACACCGAAAACAGATGATCGGCGCCGTGCACTGCCTGCCTGGGTGGGTCTCACTACACCGTGGACAAGGTCCTCGCGATCCACCCACCGATCCCTGTCGCTGCAAAGGAAACGGCTGCAGCACACTGCCCGATGAAGCCTGCCCCTGATCTCTGGACTTCTTCTTGCCGAACCCCTTCTTGAAGAACTTCTTGACCTTCGAGCCGAAGGACACAGATCCTGTCACCGAAGCTGCCGATGCCGGTACTCCTGAACCACCCGACGCAGACTGAAAGAAACCCTGCTGCTGAGTAGCCGACTGCTGGCTGCGACCTGACACAGACTGCCCCTGACTGATCGGTCCTCGAGTCCTCTGCATATCCATATCCAAGGAAATCGCAACACGAGACGCCGTCTCGAGATCAGTGGCCCCATTCGCGATCAGATGGTGCCTCAGCTCCAGCCTCAAGCCCTGCACAAACTGCGTCGTCCTCACCCTCTCATGCTCCATGATATGAGGTGCGTACCGACCCAGCTCGACAAATCGGGCCCTGTACTGCAACACGGACATGTCACCCTGCACCAGCTCCAGAAACTCCCGCATCCGCTGCGTAGCAACAACATCTGGACAGTACGTACGCTCGAAAGCACTGACAAAGTCATCCCACTCGACCTGCTCAAGTGGACGAAGCTGAAAGGACGTCTTCCACTCGGAAGACCACCACCTCCGAGCCGTACCCTGCAACTGGTTGTAGGCCAACACCACTCTGTCCTCGACAGTACTCTTCGCAGAACTGAACACCCGCTCCATCTCATCAAGCCAATCACGAGCCGCATCAGGGTCTGCCTGGCCGCTAAAGTAAGGTGGATGGAACTGCATGAAGTCCCTCACTGCTCGGCCTGGCCCACCCCTGACTGACGAGCCCTCACCGGCCTCTCCGCCGAACTGCTGAGCCATGAGATGGTACATGCCACGGAGAAAACCCTCGGCCCCCGGAGCCCTCGCAGCATCCGCGGCCTCGGTAGCTCCCGGAACTCTGCTATGCTCCTCCTGGTCCCTCTGGACCCCCTGCTGGATCTCCTGACCTCCAGCCGACTGCCCCTGCTGAGAGCGAGAACTTCTCCTCGGCGCCATACTCGCTCCTGAAGCACAAGACAGAAAACACACAAACGGCAAGGTCAAAATAAAACACGCGGTGCCCCATGCCAGCGTCACATGTACATCATCGTTGTGGACTAGTGGACCACTACAATTACCTATGATTCTCATGTAATTCCACAACCGCGCTCTGATACCAGCTGTAACGACCCGAGAATCCGATTACCGGGAAGGCCCGATAACCCGAGACTCGTACCGCCACCCACGAGTCCGAAGACTCGGAAGGGTTAAAAGGATGGTGTGGAAACTACACAAGTATCACAAATAATTGCAGAAATTAAACAGTTATAATATTAAGCAGGAAATGAATTTAACATTTTACATGGTCCACAATAAAATAACAACAACAGCAACAGTAGTCCACGACTAGTACAGTGACAAGAAAGAAAAGTACAGCTACACGGGGCATCCCCCGGCTCTGACCTCTGGCACTACCTCTGGACACCCGCACCACGCTTCCGCTGCGCTCCTGACACGCTCCCCGAAGGTGGCGCCTCACCTGAAACACGGTGAAAACACGCAGGGAATGAGTCTCGGAACAAGACTCGGTAGGGATCACTCGAACCCTACCTCGATAAACGAGAAACCACTACTCTAGCGGTAGGAAAGTACCTCGGAAAGGAAAGCCCTGTACTCTACAGAACTAGACCCTACGGCACGCAAACCGACACACGTGCCACGGTACGAGAAGACCGAAACTCAACGGTCGAACCGTCAAAACCCGAAGGTCGGAAACACACGACTGACAGTCTGACACTCCGTACTCGACAGGAGTACCACCCACTAGAAGCACAGCCGGTAGCGTCCCCTGACGTCTTACACCGCACCGCAGGTGAACCGCCTGACGTGGTAGGTCCTACCCGAGGCGCGAACACCGTACAAGTAACCACAAACAAGTGACTAGCTGGGGTCACGCCCGTCGACGTGGGTCCAACCGCCCCCAACCACGTGTGCACACACAGACCGCGCGTCCCTGGTCTGGCCCTCTGACCAGTTTTCCCCTCAGCCGGACTCTGGCTGCAAGACGTGGGGCCCAACGGTAACCGGTCCACAAACCGTCTCTAAAGGTCAGCCCGTACACCACTCCCTGGTGCGACTAGCACACGCGTACTAGTAGGCTACGACTAGTGGAGGGTCACTGAAGGAGTAGACTCTCAAGTTACGGAAAACAACGCCCAAGCCCGACAACGTGTGGGAATCACCCCACGCACTAGTCCCGTCACACGGAGACCACGGTCGGAGAAAAGCGAGGTTGCCACCCTCATGGGGCAACACAGGAAGTGGCGGTCTACCCTCAGACCGTCACTGCCAAATGGCGGTCCACTCTAGGGCCGTCACTTGGAAATAGCGGTCTAAGGCGGACCGTCACACGGCCAGGGGGTAGGGGGAAGCGACGCGCCTACCCTAGTGCGTCGCTTGGAAGCGGCGCACCTAGGCCAGGGCGTCACATGGCACCCCACACCCACGAAAACCACAGGGAAAGTAACGCGCTTACCCTGGCGCGTCGCTTGCAAGCAACGCGTCGGGCTCAGTGCGTTACTCGCATGTGACGCGCCTAGACCAGCGCGTCGCGTGGCCCTCACGCTCGGGATGGAAAGGGAAGTGACGCGCCTGCCCCAGCGCGTCGCTTGTAAGTAACGCGCTGGGCCCAGTGCGTCGCTTGGCCCATCCACATGGGGGACAACAGGAAGTAACGCTCCTGCCCCAGTGCGTTACACGCATGTAACGCGCCTATCTCGGTGCGTTACATGGCCTGACCCCCAACGGTCAAAACCCAACGGTCGAAAGCATGTGACGGCCCAGCCCAGGGGCGTCACTAGCAAACGGCGGCCAGTCGCAGGACCGCTACAGCCCTCGACCCTAAAGGCCAACACCCAGGGAAGTAACGCACCCCTCTAGGGGCGTTACAAGCATGTGACGGTCACTGGAGTGACCGTCGCTTGCCCCAGAGCACGCTACGGCGGGAAAACCCCAAAAACACCAACCACGCCCCCGTACCTCCACCGGAGAGGGGGAAAACAAGGGGGAAGACCCCTGGGGACCCCTAGCATGCGTCTAAACCACCAAAACATAGAATCATGGGCTAAAACCATAGATCGGGCGGCTCACCCCAAAACATGGAAAAACCCCAAAAACGCCCAAACATGCCTCTCTCGGCCTCCCCGCGGCCTACAAACCACGGAAAAGAACGGCGAAGAGCTAGGGAACGTCACCCTACCTCAATGGAGCGAATGCTCCGCCGGATCGTCCACGAATCGCGAAGAACGCTTGAAAACCCTCGTTCTTCCTTAAGCTTCCCACGCTTGCCGCACGCCCCCACGACCGCCTCGCCGCCGCCCACGTCGCCGCGCCGTCGCCCCGCCGCCGTCTGCAGCCGGAGGGGAGCTCGCCGTGGCCAACCGGGAGGAAGAGAGGGAGAGGGAGGGAGACACGGTGGAGGAGGAAGGAGGAAGAAGAAGAGAGGAAGAAGAAGATGGTGGGGGAGAGAGAAAAGAAAAAGGGTTTTATAGAAAAACCCGGAAAATCCGTAAAATTCCAAAAAATAGGAAATCACACCCCCGCGATCCTCGGAACGCACCGATCGCAACGGTACCACTCGTGTCCGTGTGAACAGCCCGGTTCACCCGCAACGAGCGTCCGAAGAGAAAAGCCGAAACACACACCGGGAATCGGAAAACACACGCGGAAAAAGCCGCGGAACGCCTCCGGGCCTCCGAAACGACTCCGGATCGCGCCGATCCGAACACGAAAGATGTCCGAAACGAAATTTCGGACACAACGGAGCCGGACACTCCGAAAACTAGATCCGGGACCCATGAAGAAGGATCCGAAAGGTCCGGGATATTACACGCAGTATTTTTGGGTTAACTGCACCAAGGATGTCCCCTCCTGGCCTTTCCCGATCTCTTCGAACTTTATCCCTACAATCACATCGAGGGCCCCCCGACCTTTGAGGAGCTCGAGGCCGGCACCAAGGTCCACTAGAATAACAAGCAGTTGACCGTCGATCTCCTTCATGAGGCGAACCTTCAATGCTATGGTCGAGCTCCTCCGACTCCACAAGGTAAGGGTCAGGCGAGCAATTCTTTATTTTGGCCCCCAAATCAGCCTTTACTGAATTCTCGATGGCACTTGTTCACATACTACGCCCGCGACGAGGAGGAGAGTCAGTCGGGGCACTCAGAAGAAGCTGTGCAGGGGGTAGAGGAGGAGCAGGAAATTATGCCTGAGGTCCGAGAAGTTCATCTCGAGGCCGTGGAGAGAGAAGACCCTCTGGACATTCAGGATGGCGAGTGCGACAAGGGAAAGGGCGTTGCGATCGCTAAGGCTAAAGAGCAGAGGGGGTCCAAACATAAAGGTCCTGAGCAAAAGCTAATGATGGACTGCCTGAAGGCGTTGGTTTCCAAGGGGAACCGCTGGAAGAAAAGGAGGGCACCTAGGGCGGCATACGCATCCGCCATTCCACCGAATCCTTCAGGTCTTCCTCTCGCCACGTAGGGACCAGAAGCCCCCATAGCCTCAACTCTTGCAGGCGTCCAAGTGACCTGTTCTGCGGGGGAGTAGCCGCCAGTCGCAACAATTTCCCCTGGGTCTGGCATGACTCTCCCTTCTCCCGGGGAAGGTGCCGGTGCAACTGTCCCCTCTCCTGTAGACGCAACTCCTACCGGCCCGGCCACTTTTGACAATCAACCCCCGACGCATTCTTCCCGAGGGGACCGCCCTGACTTCAGGGAGCACGTTCCTGCCTTTAAGAGGTCCTCTTACGAGTGTTGTAGGGCTCTAGCGACTCCCACGAGTCGAGCTGACCTTCAACGGCTCTCAGACCGGTCCCTCGCCGAGAGGATTATGGAGGACATGCGTAGGTTGGCTCATATGGAGTCCGAAGTTGTGGAGCACTTCAAGCGGTTGACGATACTGAAGATACGTTAGATGAAACTTCGTCTAACTCACGATGGATAATGTGTTAGACTATATTTCATTTAAGTGGAAAACGACAAAAATTGAGATAGACGGAACTTTGTCTAATCTGTTATGTTGAAAGCATTAGACATATATAACTACAGATAGGCGAAGTATTAGATGATACTTCATCTAGTTAAGTGGAAAATGATAAAACTAAGGATAGACGATGCTTCATATGATATAAAATGTAAAAATAGAATACTTAGATGAATGGATAGACGATACTTCATCTACTCTCATTAAATGATAAAATCTAATCACCTTAATTCTATCTTTCATTCAAATAAGGCGGTGTATATATTACAATTTTGACTTGGTCAAAAATATATCTCTATTAACTGTGCTAATTGGCAAATTATATAGTAAAATACCTACATAACACTTAAACTCTACAACGTCGTTCACGTAAACTCTATACACATGATTTAAAATCTTATTAACGTCTTTTTCTGGTAAAATAACATATGCTGATATTGTCTAAAATATTACATTGAATAGTCAACTCAACAATATGTCCGCATGAAATACATAGTATCCATTGAGATACTCTTTCATTTCCAAGACGTATAAAGTACATCTTATAATCTTCTTGTGCGCTACCTAATACCATAAGAATATTTTTATGTGTAAAATTGGCATTGCTTTTTGCATACTTTAGTTATTGATGTTTGTAATTTGCCTATCTTATCTGACGTCCCTACATGGGAGAAATATTTTTAGCATTATTTTGACATACAGACGACAACAACCATGGAACAAGTTGCATAAAAAAAGAAAGAGGATAGATAGACGTGTCTTCAGTCGCAGAAGATTTGATTCACCTACTATCTCAAAAATGACGTGTGCTCACTCACGAAGTAGGTGGAAGCATAGCAACCAATTTGATTTGTCAAACGTTGTGACTAGGATCCGACCATTAAGAGGCTGATGTGTCTAACGGATACAGTGAAGCCTGGAGCAATAAATAATATGGACTTGTAAAGGAGTAAGTATACAATCTGGAAGAAAATAAGCCGATTGAAAGATAATCTTTGAAGCGTGTTCCTTGCATTCAAAGCGATCCTAGAGCTCCGCTTCCTATACACTCATGTCAAGGGAAGACTTTGTCGTGCTAAAAGCTTCATCCTCAAAGTCTTTCATCCAAGGAAGAAAGAAAGAGGAGGATATTGTTCTTCAACGACATTCCATATTCTTTCTCTTTCGTATATCGGTGTATTTATTTCTTTTGTACTCTATAGATCTACTATCTGCTCATCTAGCTAGGAGCATAACTATGGAACCTTATATCTGTCCATCTGATAGTCAGAAGAGCATTTGCTGCTCTAGGATAACCAGCACTGAGTGTGCTAGGTTAATCTGTCGATACCTTAAAAATAGCTGGATGACTAGCTCTTGAAAGGTTAGCAGGTGTGAGATCACCTGAAAAATTAAGTCATTGGGTGTGTGACGCGGCGGCGACGTGGGAATGGATCGACGGCACTCTATGACGCGAACATGACAGGAACGGATAACTGCTATCTCACACAGCTCGGCCTCACGCCGGACGGTCTCACACCGGGCGACGCTCAATCCTCACAAAAGAGAAGAGAGAGAAGGGGAAGGCAAGAGGGGAAATCTCTTACATAAAGCATCAACTCATTCATTCTTTAATTCATATCATACGTAACACACCTTAGCCTCCTTATATAGGGAAGAAAGCTATAACAACAAGACCCTCTAACTTCTACTAATTATGTTCATACCCTTAGCCTAATAAGACAAACCCACCAACCAATATTTGACTTGTGGGTTTTAATCAAATAAAATATAAAAATTACACACATGTTATTTTGACTTAGACTAGCCTAATAAGACGGAAGTAAAAATACATGTAGGAATACATGTATACATACACACAAATACATATACTCAATACGTAATATAACTACCATAGCCGTAAGCTGAGTCTTCAGGAAGGATCTCCGAGCCATAAGCTCAGTGTAGTGGCGGTGCGGCGTCGGCTCCGAGTAGTGGGCCGGGTAGTGGACCCGGTGTCCCCACCAACCCTCCCGGGGCGGCTGGAACTCGACTCCGTCGAGTAAGGGGGGACACTGCTGTGGTAGTGCTCCAGCAGATCTGGATCGAGACGCTGGAGATCTTCCCGACTGATCCAGGAATCATCAGAAGGTGGACGGTCCCGCCAGCGGACGGTCCCACCAACCCTCCCGTGACGCGGCGGCGACGTGGGAATAGATCGACGGCACTCCGGGACGCGAACAGGACAGGAACGGATAACTGCTATCTCACACAGCTCGGCCTCACGCCGGACAGTCTCACACCGGGCGATGCTCAATCCTCACAAAAGATAAGAGAGAGAAGGGGAAGGCAAGAGGGGAAATCTCTTACACAAAATATCAACTCATTCATTCTTTCATTCATATCATACGTAACAAGCATTGGCCTCCCTTTATATAGGAGGGAGGCTATAACAACCACACCTTTCAAACTTTACAAGTAGCACATATGTCCTTAGCCTAATAAAACAAGCTTACTTACCTAACTTTTGACTTGGGGGTTTTAACCAAATAAAATAAAAATTACACACATGTTTATTTGACTTAGACTAGCCTAATAAGACGGAAGTAAAAATACATGTAGGAATACATGTATACATACATACAAATACATATACTCAATACGCAATATAACTACCGAAGCCGTAAGCCGAGTCTTCAGGAAGGATCTCTGAGCCATAAGCTCGGTGTCGGGACAGTGCGGTGTCGGCTCCGAGTAGTGGGCCCAGTAGTTGACCCGGTGTCCCCACCAACCCTCCCGGGGCGGCTGGAACTCGACTCCGTCGAGTAAAGGGGGACACTGCGGTGGTAGTGCTCCAGCAGATTTGGATCGAGGCGCTGGAGATCTTCCCAGTTGATCCAGGAATCATCAGCCGGTGGACGGTCCCGCCAGCGGACAAGGTAGCGCTGGTACTCCCTGCTCCGTGTAGTGGTCACCTGCTCATCCAGTATCCTCTCAATATGCTCGTGCGGTGCTCTCAAGGATGTGGGACGCACAAGGGGGGTTCACGGAGGAGCTGCTGCGGTGTAGGCGACCGGTGAGGGGTTCGCGGTGGGCTCGGGGCCAGACGCGGGGGTCGGCAGCTGCGGGCCGGCGTGGGCCTGTACCTGGCGGCGACGCGGATTGGGCGAATGGCGGCGGGCTGGGCGGAGGTGTCCGCGGGCGGCCGCGAGCGCCGGTGCCGGACGGGGCGGGCGCACGCAGTGGCAACAGCGGGCGCAGGCGGGCCCGTGGCAGCGGGCGCACGCGGTGGCGGTGGGCGGGAGCCGACTGGCGTGGGCGGCGGCCGGGCGCGGTGGTGCGCGGCAGTGGAGTCCCTGGCCGTTACGGCCGTGAGGTTTTGAATGGGGGGCACGGGCGACGATGTTGCCCCCCCCCCCCCCCCCCCCCCCCCGCGAACCCCTTTTCTATTTTTTTTTCATTTCCTTCGAGAGAGAGCAGAGAGAGAGAGAGAGATTCACGGGAGAGAGAGAAAAAAATGGGAGAGAGAGATGAACCGAGAGAGAAAGAGAAACGGAGAGGGAACAATGTTTTTTTTCAATTTTTTTTTCTATCTCCTTTTTTTTTCTCAAGATCTTCCTGCTACTCTCTTTTTTTTTCACTCTAGCAACTTAGAGAGAGAAAGAGAGAGAGAGAGACGTCGGGTCGATAGAGTCGCCGTTTGTTGGGCTCTGATACCAATTTGACGCGGTGGCGACGTGGGAATGGATCGACGGCACTCCGGGACGCGAACATGACAGGAACGGATAACTGCTATCTCACACAGCTCGGCCTCACGCCGGACGGTCTCACACCGGGCGACGCTCAATCCTCACAAAAGAGAAGAGAGAGAAGGGGAAGGCAAGAGGGGAAATCTCTTACATAAAACATCAACTCATTCATTCTTTCATTCATATCATACGTAACACACCTTAGCCTCCTTATATAGGGAAGGAAGCTATAACAACAAGACCCTCTAACTTCTACTAATTATGTTCATACCCTTAGCCTAACAAGACAAACCCACCAGCCAATATTTGACTTGTGGGTTTTAATAAAATAAAATATAAAAATTACACACATGTTATTTTGACTTAGACTAGCCTAATAAGACGGAAGTAAAAATACATGTAGGAATACATTTATACATACACACAAATACATATACTCAATACACAATATAACTACCGTAGCCGTAAGTCGAGTCTTCAGGAAGGATCTCCGAGCCATAAGCTCGGTGCAGTGGCGGTGCGACGTCGGCTCCGAGTAGTGGGCCCGGTAGTGGACCCGGACCTGGTGGTGTCCCCACCAGTGTGACTGGTTGGTTTGCTGAGACATAACCAAAATTAGCTGGGCTTGTGTATCCATGAAAACTACTCGGAAGGATCTGCTGAGTCTTGTTGAGATCAGTTGGGAAGTTGGCCTTGAAAAATAGCAGGTGTAACATTTGGTAAAAGGTTAGTGAAAATCCTGAGCAAGTTGCAGGGGACTAGATGTAAGAAAGTCAAGGAGGACTGAAAGAACCAGTATAAAAATAATTATATTCTTTTGGTTGATTGCGATTTTACATTTTTATTTTCACTACGCTTCAACGTTTAATTTTATCCGTACACGTATTCATCTCTCTCTAGGGTATACCCAACTACTAATATCTTATGATAATAATATGCGCAAATTATGTTATCGTTTAAAATAGGCAATACCTGATCATTTATGAGTAAGATTTAATATACTCTTATTTCTTAGATTTATTTGAGATAAATAAATTTTTGGGGGTTATTTATCTCTACCTACGAGGTTAACCCTTGCACCTATATAAATAGGACCCTACTAGCCAAGAGAACTAGGAAGGGGTTTCCCCTCCCCACGTCGTAATGCTGCTAAAGTTCCACCGTGACCACCCTCTCTAGCACAAGAGGCACCCGCTCTCACTCTCTTGCAAGTCCCAATGGCCACCGGGGGCCATTGCTCTCTCCCCCTCTATTTTCTTTATTTCATGCACATGTATCTAGAGAGGTCATGCCATCACATTTTCTCACTCTTGTATTATGCACAAATTTCAACTCATTCCACTCCCTTTTCCCCAATAAATAAGGGTTTAAACCACTACACAATGTGTTCCCCCATACTTTGCTCTCATTGCATCTAGAAATAAGTTCTACACTTCTTTCAAGTTCTAATGAGATTTTCTATTTTGTGATTTTTTTTTGTTTCACAGGAGCTATGGAAAGAAAGCCAGCATGAGGGCCTCTCCTTATGGCTTGCTAGAACAAGAGGAGATAAGGATTTGCGCTCTCCCACTCCCTATTCTCAAGTACGTGATCTCCCACTTTCTATTTTCAGTCTACCTTTATTGTTCATTTGTTTCATTTTTTCAAGTTGCTCTAAATGCCAATCAGGGTAATGATGCTTATGCTTGGAGGGTCAATGTCTACACTCAACAGTGGTACTTTAAGTTTAATGAGGCAATTTTGACCGGTGAATTTGAAGAAAATGTGTTTGATACATGTATATAACAGAAGGTTAATGGGACAAAGTGCATATTTTTGATTTTATACGTTGATGATATTTTGCTCGTTAATAATGATATTGAATGACTCCAGGAACTAAATACTTTCTAAAGCAGGCTTTCAAGATGAAAGACATGGGAGATGTTGGCCCGATATGTGACTAACCAAGAGGAGGAGAGGGTGAATTGGGTTTGCTTAAAATAATATTTGATTTTTGTAGAAAAACACATGTATTATTAAATCTATTTATTTAATTAGACTTGATCTATTCGCTCTATTACAAGATTTGATAGCTATTGGTGCTCGTAGTTGTTGGCAACCTGGCATTGGCTACTTGCGATGCATGATACCGACGCTGAAGTCACAACAGTGAACAGGCAAACAACATGCAGAGTCGTAGTCGCAGACATAGAAAATTAAATATCTCGAGGGAAGCTCATTTCATGTAAGGTTTGACGTATCAATCATATCGTATGTACTACTTTTTTAATAGTATGACATGGTACGATTTGTATTGTTGCGTATCGCAGTCATGTTGTTAACGTGTAGTTACTATTGTTGGAGAAGTCAATTTGTTACTGTTGAAACTCTATCTCCCGTATCGCATGTGTATCTGATGGGAATCGACGCCGAGCATGTACATTTTTATTTTACCTTTATGTCCTTTAGTTTATTTGTATATCCATGGGAAAGTATATGCGCAATTGTACAGTTTTGTAAGCCAATGCGTCATTCCCACGGATTGTATGGGTTTCTATGTAATTTACCAGTAGGACCAGCAAGGGGGCCCTCAGCCCTTTCCCATTGGTCCATGTCATTCATGTTGGGCTGGTCAACCATCCTAGGTGGCCATCTAGAAGGGTTGAATGCCAATTGACCACATGGGAGACAAAGGGGGTAAATTTCCCAAGGTAGGCTACCTACCCTTCCAACTTGTCCCCTCTTGGTCAAGGGGGCGCCCCTCCCCTTATTATTTTATTATTTTTGTGTGTGTTATTCACACTTCATCCCAGCCCTCCATTCCCCATCCCTAGATCCAAGGGTCTACATTTGATTAGATACATAGCATATAAAAGGTTGTATTTTCCATTTGTTGGCATTAATGAAAAGTTAGAAAATTTGTTGGAAGCTTGAAGCTCCTTGCGCCCCTCCCCTCTCTCCCCCTGGTTTCATCTCCTCCAACCCCCAATTCTAGAGTGGATATCTTCTATCTCCTCCCCCTCAATCTCTGAGTTCATCTCCGGTGCCGCCGCCGCCGTTCGTGCCGCCTTCAAGCCGCCGCGAAGTCGACTTCGGTGTTCTGTCCATCCTGGGTAGAAGCTTCTTCTAGGAATTCCTGCTATCAACTCCGAGTTCTTCTTGATCTGAAAATTTTATGGTGTGTTCCTATCTTCAATACCCACCACCCAAAAAAAATCCCATCCAAATTCCATCATTTACTATTTTTCAAATTTCGTGTGTTTCTGTTTCCCAGTTCTGTCCAGTTTCAGATCTGTGTGACAGCACCCTTGTAATCCCCCCCTCCGACCATCTTGTTGATTTTTCCAAACCCTCCCAATTTTACCGGGAGTTCTGTCCATCGTCCCCTCACTCCATAAATTTTTGTGATTTTTGATCAGCCATCCATCCATTTTTAAAAATTCATTTTCAGAGCCATCTACAGTGTTGTCAGTCAGTTTCCAGATCCGACTCACTGCTAGTATACAAATCATAACAATTCGTAGCCACCTATAAACCTATCACAAAAAAATATTTCTGTCTTCCTTGTTCAATTTTCTACAACGTTAATGAAGAACACAACTTCTGAATCGGAGGTTTACCTATCAGTCAACGCCGGTTCTCAGACAAGTTCCCTGTTGATCTGAGAATTCGGGAACTGTACAACAGCAGCTATCAAAATTCGCCAACAAGAAGTACAGAGCTGTTTATTTTTTTGTAATCTCATAGGGTTGAAGCCCTTCGAAGCAGCTTTCTAACGGCACCAGTTTCGTGTCGATCCGACATCGGGGCTGATCGCAACGTCGGTTCTCGCAGGAGCGCTCGCCTGAAAACAGAACCGGCAGATCCGTGGCCGGTTATTCCGACCGGTGCCGCCCGGCCTCCAGCCGGCGAACCAGCGTGCCGCCATCCAGGAGAGCACTTCCCCAAGTGTCCCCACTACAGCGGTGCCATCGGGTCCCACACGGCCCTCCGGACAGCACGTGGGCCCCACAGTCACAAGTTCGGGTGCTGCCGAAGAGACGCGAGAAGCCGCCCGTCAACCCGAATTCGGTCCTCCCGTGCCCATTTGTGTAGCCCTTTACCTCCCTGCGTGGAGTGGGCAGTGAGTCATTGCTGTCATTATTGTGTATTAATTGTTCCGGGAGCACGGTTTTCGGCCGGGTCCGTCTTCCCCACGCCGGGAGCGTGGAGGTATCGTATTCGCTCCTTGCTTGGCATTTCACTTATTTCCATATATGTTTTATATGCCACTACTAGAGAGCATATTTTAGGACCTAGCTTGCTATATATTTTCATATCACCGCTGCTGCGAGAGAGCGTTACCGTCCCGTGACGCGATCCGGGCATGAAAGTGCGAATTGACCACCCTAGCTCTCGCCGGTTTCTCAACCGTGCACGTCCGACGCTTCCCTCGTTAAGGGACAATCGCGAGCTCACCTAGAGTCCGAGGACTGCATTCCTCATTTGAGTCGTGTCCGTCGTCTCGTCCCGCATCAGTATCACAGATCGACTGTAATGACTTTGAGTTGGTACGATCCAATACCTATAGTTCTCACTAGTACGGATTGGTATGTCAAATTCTGCTTCCTCGAGCCATAGTTGGACAGTTTCTTTCTGTTTGCGCTTTCGTAAAAGGGAAAGGCCAAGAATTCCTCGTACAGATAACTACGTGGGATTGAGGAACCATATTTTTCATATTAGGCAGTGACCAGAGCAAGGACCCATTTGGATTGGCTCTAATCTTAGTTGAGAATCTACTAGTCATGCATGTGAAATAAAGGGAAGGCATACTAAACATGACAGAAGAGACTCACTTGGAAGTAGTTTCTCTCCTGGCTCTGGTTGATAAAATCACGCTTTATCCTCTTGCGAGAGATGCTGATGACGATATGTGCATCAGTGCATCACACGGCATCAACCAAGGCTTTGCCATTGCTCTAGTGAAAGGGGCTCTCTTAACACTTTTCCAAGGTTACAGTGTCCAACTATTACCCTTTCTTTTCCTCTCATCGACCCAATCAGTGTCCACTGCCTTGATGCATACCAAATACATGAGCATTCATACTCGTAAACTAAAACTAACAAGAAGATACATATTACACACATGCATGTAATGTATGCCTATCCCTTTTGTCTTATAAGCATCAACCTATGTATGCGTTATATGATGGCCCCCGGTCCCCCAACGCCACCCCCTGACGTTGAGGGGTTGTGAACAAGAAAGGCTGGCCGCCCACAACATAGCACACCTCACTACCTCAGCCCAGAGTCGTCCCCTCCAAGATTGTCGTCTTGTGTGCTTTCCAAGCATCGCTCTTTTCCAATTGGAAACTGTCGTCGCCTCCCCACAGTGGGTTTCAAGCCATGGTTTGTCTCCCACTGAGTCGATTGCATTTGTATTGTATGCGGATAGAATTGAGACAGTCGACCCGATTGAAGATGATCTCATTTTTTTTTGAGGCAAGTTAGAATTTGTACATGTTGATGGGCCGATGCCCATTGGGCCACCGGGCCCGCCACCATGGTGGTGAGCGCCCGCCAGCGGGTCGCCGCGGTGGCGGCCGGACGCGCGCGGGACGCCTGCGATACGCGTGCCCGCGCACGCCTGCCCGCGCCCGCCCGCGAGCGCGCGCACGCTCCGCGTGGCGCGCTCGCGGGGCTCCACCGCGGCCCCCCCTCCTCTTCCTCCTTATCCGCCTCCGCCTCTCTCTCCCTTATCTCCTCCGCCCTCTCCTTCCCCCTATATATACCCCCTAAAGGGGTTGTTTAAAGAAGGGGAAGAGGTGTGAGCAGAAGAAGAAAAAAAATAGAGGAATAAAATATAGAAAGGGAATATTATGTGTGGAGGAGAGATGGCACTATGTGTGCTAGTCATGGGAGACGACTTGTCGGTGGACGATGTCTCGATGCCCGCGTCGGTCCGTTGAGTACAATGACGCCGGGAGATGTACCATGGTGGGAGTTCGTCTCCATAGGCTAAGGTATGTTTGTGAGGTGACGGATAAGTGTATAAGAGAGAGGATATGTGCATATGTGTATAGAGAGAGAATTCGAGTGCATAGCGCCTGTGATGACTGTAGCAGCCCTGTTTCTCGATTCTCTCTGTCCCTTCTCTCTCCTCGTCTTATCATCTATATGTTAGATGGAATAGTGACGAGGGTAGTGCGTCGGTGTGCCGACCACACGATATTAGTCGCGGGTTAGTCCTGTGACGAGTATGGTCTGCATCTCTGGGGGAATTATCACCATAGTCCCTGGATTTGGAGTGTGGACCCTTGGAGTCGACTCTAGTAGCTGGCTCTGTGACTCCGCGACGATTCACGGGTAGGGGTCGACTCTGGTAGCCGATCTTGTACCCGGATACTGCAGGTACACACATGCTTTTATTTCTGCTTCCGCTGTTTCGTGTGTACGTCTCGTTTCCGCTGCGAGGTACGTCCTCCAACTCTGAACTCGTTTGGTTATATATATTTGTTGTATATATCCCCGAGAGGTTTTTTCCCAGCAGTGGTATCAGAGCTCAGAGTTTTGTCTCGGTTTAATTTACGATAAATTTGTCAGCGGCTATGGTATCCTCTCTTTCTTGGGCTAACACGAGCATGTGTGTATTGCGACGTTTATCCCTCGGACTGATAGATAAAGAGGAATTGGCATAAAAGTGGCTATTTGTTGCCCTTTCCGGTGGTAGTGACCACGGCAACGGCAAATAGTGCTGTTGAGACGACCCGGCTGACATCCTATAAATCATATCTCGGATGGGTTCCGATAATTCCAGTATACTGTTTTGTACAGCTATACGATGTTTATGGAATAAGTAGTTCCACTATGCACCACTACCATACCTTGTTCCGAAAACCTCCAAGAGAATGAGATTGTGGTTTACTGCTATTTCCGACTTTTCTTGCATTTGTGCAATTTAGACCAGGCTCAAAGTGTATTTTTAATATGTTTGAATTTACACTCTTGTAAGCATGGAGTCGGATTTAGATTTCAGTCATGAATATGTTTCATGATAATATGTCATATTTATATATTTATTTATGTGCAAATTCATTTTGCATATTATAAATATAAATTTGTTTTACATATTACATATGCAAATTTGTTTTAAATATATGATATTATTTTTAAATTATGCAAATTTATTTTGCATAGTTGTGCAAATATGTTTTGCATTTATATTTACAATAATACATAGATGAGCATGTTTATTTAGCGTCACGTGGTTGAGTGCTATTGCGATGTGATCACATTTATTTGCAGCTTATTGATATGAGAATATGTGTTTCTCTCTCAATAGAAAATTTGCTCGAAGTCATTCTAATTCCATTCAATAATCTTATGTGAGTTCAATGTCACCACATAAGAAAGTTGAATGTGATTTGTTCGGATTTTTGATAGCAAATTAAGACGATGTGTAACAATGATGTCCACTGCTCTCAATATAGAATGTAGTGATTTAATGTGATGACCACTGACAATGTCTTTGTCAATCTCACTTTGGGTGACAACTTAATTGGTTACAGTATTTGGCACCGTAGATATCCGACAAAATAAGCATGGGTTGCTTATGCGATATTGGATCGTTATTGACGATGATCGTCTTCTTTTCTTCCTTTTCTTATTCGACTTGTGTGTCGAAAATTGAGGACCTGAATTCTTTCATGTGACATATGCTAGGGTCAATGCCTATGTGTGAATTGGGCTTAACTGATCTAGCATGTTGGAAGCCTTTCGGCAAAGGCTAGGAGTCATGGAATCATTATTGTCGAGTTTCTTCCTTCTCTGATAGAGGAATGATGGTCTTCTTCACGAAGGAATTTTTTTCTTGCCTTAGCAATAGTGCTAAGAGTCTTAATTCTCATTCGTTGGGACCATAGTCTGATATCCTACTATTTTCAGCAATGGGGAGGGAATGTGTTTCTCACCACGTGCCTGATCACCACGTATCTGCCGAAAATAGTAAGAATGATCAGCCAAGTGGGAGTACACCTACTGAGGAGTGCACACTCAGTGGGGAGTGCGCACTCAGTGAGAGTGTGTTGGTGAAACCACTAGAAAAATTAAGACTCGAATGTAATGGCAAGTGTGGGTATGTCCCTCATCAATTTTACAAATTTTTGATGACCTTGTGCTCATTTGAGAGCCTAAAGAATGATGAAAAGCCCAGGTTTATCTAGGAGTTTTTTACATCATCGTTGGATTCCATGACACAACATATGTTTTGGGAGTTTGTAGATCCCTTACACCTACGTGCACGAAAAGATTGAAAACTAGTGGGTTTTCAAACATAAGCGCAAGGCAGATGGGTCGATTATACGAAGCACGACTTATGGCGAAAGATTACATCCAAGAGTGGATATAGTCTATGATGAGGTACTATCTCCGATGGCGAGATTTTGGTCCGTTCATCATTCGCCAGTAATTAGCTATCTTTAGTTTTTGACTGTATTTTTCTATGGAGAACTAGACGAGAAAATTAATATGGCTCAGGCAGATGGTTTTGAGGCCAACATGGTAAGGGCGCAAAACTTGCTGCCCCAAGCATAGAGTTTAAAATGATCGTCTAGACAGTGGAATGAGATGATTATCTCGTTTCGTTTCGAGAAAATCTTCAATGGCCACTGTATGCATGTCAAATGAGTGGGAGGAAAGTGTTTCTCCATTTATCATTGTAAGTCAATGATTTTTTTGATAGCTAATTATAATCATCTGGAGTATGATCCCTTGTATGGGTGAGACAAGCTATGTGCTTGGAGTGAAAATTGTGTAGTATCACTAGTAAAGGATCATGTGTTGTCTCAGGAGTCCTATAGTGATAGAGCGATTGGATCGGCACAATTTACCACCCATTCATACTCCCTTTGCTAAACGGTGCTTGGTATTGAAAATGAAAAAGAAGAAGTGTCAAGGGTGCCTTATATGCTATGAAGCTAGATACACATGGTGTTGTGTGCCCGCAGTGTGTTAGTTACACTGTGAGTCTAGCTAGTTGTCACCTGGGCTTTATAGATCCCACGCATCTTTTGTAGACTTGCGAGGGACACTATAAGATAGATGTGCTAAAACTGATTGGTTGTAACAATGTGACGTCAATTTATGATTGAGATTAGCAGAAGTCCATCTCGGGATTCGTGTTCCTGCTGATTGGTAGAGCTATCTCATGATAGAGGTCAGTCGCACATTGTTTTTCTCCTCAGTAAAGGCACAGTGAGTGGCTTGTTCCGCTACGTTCTTACATAGTGTGGTTGTGAAACGTCCTGCAATATTTGGCGAATACACCTTGAGATAATGGTGTACAACTGTATAGGTTACAGTGGGCATTGGCCTTCGCTAAGGACGTAAGATAACATAATTTCATTACATCTAGTATGAGAGCTAGTAGAGCTTCGACTGAGTCGAAGTAGTTGATCTGACAAATTTGTTCTAGTTAAAAATCATTATGGGACATCATTATTATAGTTAGATCATTCTCCAAAGGAGTGTCCTTGGATTGAATGGTTGATTTACACATCGTCAGAGTGTCACCAGGCTAGAATCAACCCTCTCACACGGGTGATTCACCTTGGCGCTATAGATAGCGTGCAAGATGAGGCATTTGATATTACGCCGCCCTGGAGGTCTAGGTGTGAGTGTAATATCCCCCAAACAACATAGATATGCCACCTTAGCTGAGGCTAAGATGAGATCTAACACAGATCGGCCATGAGGATTTGACTGCAATCCCATGGAGCCTGAAAATCCGGATACGTGAGTCGTCGCAAGAAGGCGCTGAGTGGGAGCGACTGGTTTGCGTGACTCGGGTTAGCTGCGTAAGTCGTAACTAGACTGGTATCCGTGCGGTGTTTAATTAATCATACTAATGACAAGCCCATGAAAATGGAAGAACACCGCAGCATGCGTATCATACCGCATGTGTAATATGACCGCATATAAGAATGATGAATGGATCCCTCTTCATCATTGTGTGAGCTCATGAATCATATTAATGTGATTCTTTATGTATCCCCAGTGACCTGCAGCGCTGTGTCATGAAAAAGATGCTTGATGTCGCTACTTTAGCATGTTACTTAGGGCGACGACTGATACCGTCCAACGGGACATGTCTAGGAAAGCGGTCAAGACGAATTGGATTGACATTAACAGCATAGGGAAGACATTTTATATCTCACCATGCTTAGTAGCCCATATCCGAGGAGGCTTTATTATCTGTGTAATGATAAAGTCATGGGCACTTAGCATTTGGGGGTTTGACATTGCCTGTTTTTGAGAGATCCAGAGTGTCAAATCAGGTGAATATTAAATGTCTGAGATACATATCGAGATGTTCTGAGTACTTCGTTAGTTAGGTGATGGCTTAACGGAATGCTCCCAAGTTATTTGGATAAATCTCGCGGAGGTCACACGCTCCATTTCCTGTATGACCGAGAACTGCAGACCATTTTAGATTGTACATTGTGAGATGAAGGATATGCACGGCAGGCCCTAATGGGCAAGTGAGAGATGTTGATGGGCCGATGCCCATTGGGCCACCGGGCCCACCACCATGGTGGCGAGCGCCCGCCAGCGGGTCACCGCGGTGGCGGCCAGACGCGCGCGGGACGCCCGTGATACGCGTGCCCGCCCACGCCTGCGCCCGCCCGCCCGCGAGCGTGCGCACGCTCCGCGTGGCGCGCTCGCGGGGCTCCACCGCGGCCCCCCCTCCTCTTCCTCCTTATCCGCCTCCGCCTCTCTCTCCCTTATCTCCTCCGCCCTCTCCTCCTCATCCTCTCGCCCTCTTCTTCCCCCTATATATACCCCCTAAAGGGGTTGTTTAAAGAAGGGGAAGAGGTGTGAGCAGAAGAAGAAAAAAATAGAGGAATAAAATATAGAAAGGGAATATTATGTGTGGAGGAGAGATGGCACTATGTGTGCTAGTCATGGGAGACGACTTGTCGGTGGACGATGTCTCGATGCCCGCGTCGGTCCGTTGAGTACGATGACGCCGGGAGATGTACCATGGTGGGAGTTCGTCTCCATAGGCTAAGGTATGTTTGTGAGGTGACAGATAAGTGTATAAGAGAGAGGATATGTGCATGTGTGTATAGAGAGAGAATTCGAGTGCATAGCGCTTGTGATGACTGTAGCAGCCCTGTTTCTCGATTCTCTCTATCCCTTCTCTCTCCTCGTCTTATCATCTATATGTTAGATGGAATAGTGACGAGGGTAGTGCGTCGGTGTGCCGACCGCACGATATTAGTCGCGGGTTAGTCCTGTGACGAGTATGGTCTGCATCTCTGGGGGAATCATCACCATAGTCCCTGGATTTGGAGTGTGGACCCTTGGAGTCGACTCTAGTAACCGGCTCTGTGACTCCGCGACGATTCACGGGTAGGGGTCGACTCTGGTAGCCGATCTTGTACCCGGATACTGCAGGTACACACGTGCTTTTATTTCTGCTTCCGCTGTTTCGTGTGTACGTCTCATTTCCGCTGCGAGGTACGTCCTCCAACTCTGAACTCGTTTGGTTATATATATTTGTTGTATATATCCCCGAGAGGTTTTTTCCCAGCAGTACAAATAAAATTATATTTATATAATCGAGTCGATTCGAATCACCGATACGGTAGACCTTACTTCAAACCCCATCCAACACTGTTAGCACGGAATTAAGCAGTGAGCTCACCGTCAGGTCTCCGTCTTCCGTTTGCGTCTCTCCCATCTCTCACTAGAGACTGTGTTTTCCACCTGACCCGTTCAATTACGTGCGAAGCATGTGCAGTCCATGGAAAAATAAATAAATGGAGCAACCTATGTGATTAAGGATGTGATCCACGTAACTTTCAATTTGAAAACTATCTTTAGTGTTCGTACGATTAATGATATTTTATGTCATTGCTATTTGGTGTAATGTGAAATGGTATAAAAGATTGTAAAATAATATTGGAGAGGAGAAAATTCGTGAGGTTCAACCGTGACTCACTATCAATCGACCCACAGTTCAAGAATGATGTCAACTAAGTCTCACTCGGGATTAACCCGGTCCACAAGTGTGCACTCCGCGTAAGTGCGCACTCTACATGTCTCGAGACCCTCAATTGGTGGTCGTTATCGCCATAATCGCGGAGGTTATCCCAACCAATGTCGCGTCTACACCCAGTAGCCGAGACAATCGCCATGACATCACATTTCTAACTCTCAGAGAGCAGACGAGAGGATAAACGACGATTCCATATTCGGACGGTCCATTACTCCACTAATCGCGACTCTGCTTAGTCATGAAACGAACACACTCGAGGTAAGTCATATAAATAAGACTCTGTGACGCGGCGGCGACGTGGGAGACGGATCGACGGCACTCCGGGACGCGAACAGGACGGGACGGATAACTGCTATCTCACACAGCTCGGCCTCACGCCGGACGGTCTCACACCGGGCGACACACTCACACTCAAAAGAGAATGAGGGAAGGAGAAAATGCAAGAGGGAGAGCTCTCACACACAAAAATAACACTTCTTCAATCTTCATTCATCATACGTAACACATCCTTTGGCCTCCTATTTATAGGAAAGGCCTATTACACACATACCCTCAATCTTTTAAAAAGAGCATATATATCCTTAGCCTAATAAAACACACTCACCTACCTAACTTTTGACTTATATGTTTTAACCAAATAAAATACACAAAACACACATGTTTATTGACTAGGACTTAGCCTAATAAGACGAAAGTAAAAAGACACGTACTAATACACAATACACACGCAATACATAAATACGTGACAATACAAATACACACAAATAAATATTATGCTCAGGACGCCGAGTCTTCAAACGAGTCACCGAGCCATAAACTCGGTGCAGTGGCGGTGCGGCGTCGGCTCCGAGCATTGGGCCCGGTGGTGGACCCGGTGTCCCCACCAACCCTCCCGGGGCGGCTGGAACTCGACTCCGTCGAGTAAGGTGGGACACTGCTCTGGTGGTGCTCCAGCAGATCTGGATCGAGGCGCTGGAGATCTTCCTGGCTGATCCAGGAATCATCTAATGGTGGACGGTCCCGCCAGCGGACAAGGTAGCGCTGGTACTCCCTGCTCCGTGTAGTGGTCACCTGCTCATCCAGTATCCTCTCAATATGCTCGCGCGGTGCTCTCAAGAATGTGGGTCGCACAGGGGTGGACTCACTCTCAAGGGGAGGAGAAGGCTCGAAAAGGTCACTAGGAATCGTTGTGGGTTCCTTGTAGGCCACTAGATCTGTCACATGAACGGTCGAGCTAATCCCATCTTCGGGAGGTAAATCCACAACATAGGCATGGGCGCTAATCTTCCGCAGGATTGGGAAGGGACCATCACTGCATGCTTGTAACTTTTTAACGGCTCCCGAGAGGAGTCGTTCGGGCCGGGCCCGTACCATAACCAAGTCACCCTCTTGAGATTCATGATGACGCCTATGCGAATCAGTTGACTCAGGCAGACTAATGACGTGCTGTGCAAACTCTTCGGCTGACTTGGACAATCTAGACTCGAGGGGAAGGTTGGGTAGGGTGGACCCAGGGGTAAGCTCAATAGCGTGTTGTACATCACGCATGGGAGGGAGTCGAGAAGGCAAGTCCTCGGGAACGATGCCTTGAAAGTCCGGCAGTATGGCCGGGTCTTCAGTTGGGACTGAGACTCGAGACTCTTCGGGTGTGTTGGTGACGTCAACAGCCAAAATAGGGTCACCCTCGACAACCTCTCTGTTTAGCTCACCGACATTCATGGAGTCAAGGCACCTAACTAGGTCATGACTAACCTTAGGAGCCTCTGAAACGAGTGTGATAGATGTAGGAGAAGAGGGAAGGGGAGGTTACCCTTCAGTGGGAGTTTGGGGATTCTCCTGAATTTTGGGAGTTCCGGTGGGGGTGGAGGTAAAACTCTTTCCCGGGGTCACCTTTGGGGGGACCGGGTACAACAGAATTTTCTTTCCGTTGTGGGAGAAGGAGCACTGATTGGACCGACCAAAGGTAGCGAGGTCTACATCATAAATCCATGGTCGTCCTAAGATGACGCTCCCGGCCTTCATAGGTATTACGTCACATAAGATTTGTCATTGGTGGTGACTAGGATAGACGTGTCATCTTAGGATGACCATGGATTTATGATGGGAATGACACATGTGGTGGTGACTAGGATAGACGTATCGTCAACCCAAGCTACGTTGTATGGCCTTGGATGAGGGTGCGTAGGTAGACCTAAACGGGAGACAAAATCTGAAGAGACTGCATTGATACAGCTCCCGTTGTCAAGGATTATCTTGCAAGGATGAGAGTTCACCATGATGTTGGTTTGAAAGATAGATGTTCGACGCCAATCGTCCTCCTGGGGTGTTGAGATACAACGAACTACACCCAATCTTTTCTGGATAGAACTCTCGAAAATGTCTCCTACCTGCATGTACTCGACATGCGTGCCATCAAATATTGCATCCATTCGCTCAAACTGGGCGATGAGGTCAGGATCGGCCATATATCTCTCCTGATCCATGTGTTCTAGACGGCCTAATGAATTCCTAGACCGACGTGACATGCACGAGCTCAGACCTAGATGATGCAATCCTAGGACTGACAATTAGCAAGGTGTGGACCCAGCTGATATGCAAAGGGTCAATTTGAAGGGATCGGTCGGGAAAAGTTGCTCGCCCGTAGGCGAAGTAGTTGTGGAACTACCTTCTGACAGCTAGGCTGCCCTAATACGGCAGTCTAGGGCCTATAGGATAGGCTCAAGCAAGCTCTCGCTTTCCGTCCACAGCGATGCACTCAGGAGACTGGTTTGTATAGATCGGGCTCTCTCTTACTTTGTCGCGCGGCAATTAAAAAGATACTAAATGAGCAAGTGATTTGGAGCACATACCTAGCTGACTGAGAAGTCAAGCTCCGATCGGAGACGAAGGCGAGCGGGGACGTGCGTGCCCGCACGGCGTCGACGAAGCTTGAGCGGTTGCAAAGAATTCTGTAATATCCCGGACCTTTCGGATCATTCTTCGTGGGTCACGGATCTGGTTTTCGGAGTGTCCAGCTCTGTTGTGTCCGAAATTTCGTTTCGGACATCTTTCGTGTTCGGATCGGCGCGATCCGGAGTCGTTTCGGAGGCCCGGAGGCGTTCCGCGACTTTTCCACGTGTGTTTTTCGATTCCCGGTGTGTGTTTCGGCTTTTTCTTCGGAAGCTCGCTGCAGGCGAACCGGGCGGTTCACCCAGGCACGAGTGGTACCGTTGCGATCGGTGCGTTCCGAGAATTCCAGAAATGTATTTTTCTATTTTTTGGTATTTTTCTGAAAAATCAGATTTTCCTATATAACCCCTTTTCTTTTCTTTTTCTTTTCTCCTTTCTCTTTCTTCTTCTTCTTCCTCCTTCCTTCCCCAACCGTGGCCGCCCTCTCCTCTCTCCCTCTCTCCCATTCGGGCGCGGCGGACCCCTCCCCGGCGGTTGACGGCGGCAGGGCGACGGCGCGGACGCGTGGGCGACGGCGAGACGATCGTGCGGGCGTGCGGCAAGCGTGGGAAGCGTGGGGAGTTCGTGAAACTCAAAGCGTTCTTCGTGATTCGTGGGCGATTCGGCGGAGCATTCGCTCCATTGAGGTAGGGTGACGTTCCTTAGCCTCTAGCCGATCTTTTCCGTGATTTATAGGCCGAGGGGAGGCCGAGAGGGGCTTATTTGAGCATGCTTGGGGTTTTTCCATGTTTTGGGGAGAGTCGCCCGATCTATGGATTCGATGCATAGATTCTTGTTTCGATGGCCTAGAATCATGCTAGGGGTCCCCAGGGGTCTTCCCCTTTGATTTCCCCCTCTCCGGTGGAGGTATGGGGGCGTGGAATGGTGTTTTTAGCCGTTCCCGGCCGTTCTCGGTTTTCCAGGATGATAGCGGTCCACCAGTAACTGCCTTCATCAGGTAGCGGTCAGGTGGGGACCGCCTTCATCAAGGTTTCGAGCGTTGGGGCTTGTGCTGTCGGCAGGCGGTCGCGGTCTCGCGACTGCTGGTGGCAGTCGGGGGGTGACCGCTTTCACCGTGGGTCCGGCACGGTCTTCGAGATGGGTTTTTGACCGTTGGAGTCTGGTCGTGGTCTCCAGGAGACCGCTACCAGGTGAAGGCGGTCTTCACGCGACCGCTTTCACGTTTTCGTGCACCAGGGTGGTCGCGGTTCCAGGCCGACCGCGACCAGGTGATAGCGGTCCTGGGTCGACCGCTACCACATGAGGCGGTCCTCCGGTGACCGCGACTCCCCTTCTTCACCGATTTGAGTCCCGGACGAGCTAGTCTCGATCCCTGTGCTGACCCGTAGTCCGACTGATGTGGGGCATCATGTGGGGGCTACACGTGGGGTGCCGTGGGGTCCCGGGAGGTGGTGACTTCGGCTCGTGTCACCGTGCATCGGTGTTGGTACAAGGAGCGTTCCTCGTACCTGCGGTTGCGAAGTGTTTTCCGTTGACTTGAGAGTCTACTCCTTCAGTGACCCTCCACTAGTCGTAGTCCACCAGTACGAGGTGCTGGTCTCACCTGGGAGTGGTGTACGGGCACCCACCTTTCGAGACGGTTTGTGGACCGGTTACCGTAGGCCCCTCGTCGGTAGCCAGAGTCCGGGTACGGGGGAAAATCGGTCAGAGGATCAGACCTAGTGACGCATGGTCTGTGTGTGCACACGTGGTTGGGGGCGGTTGGACCCACGTCGACGGGCGTGACCCCAGCTAGTTACTTGTTTGTGGTTACTTGTAC
Source organism: Amorphophallus konjac (assembly GCA_022559845.1). Lineage (NCBI taxonomy): Eukaryota > Viridiplantae > Streptophyta > Magnoliopsida > Alismatales > Araceae > Amorphophallus > Amorphophallus konjac. The sequence continues at coordinate 90,069,927 of CM040117.1, read as the reverse complement.
GGTGTCTGCGCCTCGGGTAGGACCTACCACGTCAGGCGGTTCACCTGCGGTGCGGTGTAAGACGTCAGGGGACGCTACCGGCTGTGCTTCTAGTGGGTGGTACTCCTGTCGAGTACGGAGTGTCAGACTGTCAGTCGTGTGTTTCCGACCTTCGGGTTTTGGCGGTTCGACCGTTGAGTTTCGGTCTTCTCGTACCGTGGCACGTGTGTCGGTTTGCGTGTCGTAGGGTCTAGTTCTGTAGAGTGCAGGGCTTTCCTTTCCGAGGTACTTTCCTACCGCTAGAGTAGTGGTTTCTCGTTTTACGAGGTAGGGTTCGAGTGATCTCTACTGAGTCTTGTTCCGAGACTCATTCCTTGCGTGTTTTCACCGTGTTTCAGGTGAGGCGCCACCTTCGGGGAGCGCGTCAGGAGCGCAGCGTGGTGCGGGTGCCCAGAGGTAGTGCCAGAGGTCAGAGCCGGGGTATGTCCCGTGTAGCTGTACTTTTCTTTCTTGTCACTGTACTAGTCGTGGACTACTGTTGCTGCTGTTGTTATTTCTATTGTGGACCATGAAAAATGTTAATTTATTTCCTGCTTAATATCATAACTGTTTAATTTCTGTAATTATTTGTGATACTTTTGTAGTTTCCACACCATCCTTTTAACCCTTCCGAGTCTTCGGGCTCGTGGGTGGCGGTACGAGTCTCAGGTTATCGGGCCTTCCCGGTAATCGGATTCTCGGGTCGTTACAAATTCACTCCACGCAGGGAGGATTTAATTATTACAAAACCACTTTAAAATTTCCCACGCAGGGGAACAAATCACTCCAGACTTTCTCCGTGCAAGGAGACTTAGGGGCACCCACACTCCGTAAGTTACGGACCGTGTGTCGGCGGTCGGGTGACTTGGGCGCCGATCGAACCGACGTTGTGGACTTCGGGTGCCACAATCAAGGATATATATAAATATAAATATATATATATATATAGATATATAAGATTAATATATATCACAGATATATATATTATATATATAAAACTCTCTTTTGACTTTCTCCCCTTTTTTTGACTTTTTTTTTTTCAAATTCTTTCTTTCAAACTCTTTTTTTTTCAACCTCCTTTTGTGACTTTTTCACACTCTTTTTTTTCACACGTTTTTTTTTTCAAACTTTCAACCACCTTTTTTTTTATTTTCAACCCTTTTTTTCAACCTTTTCAACTTTCCTTTTTTGACTTTTCAAACTCTCATATTTTTTTTGACCTTTTCTCGAGTTTGTCTCTGCTCGAAGCAGACGCGGGGTAGGCGTGGTCAACACGGGCGAGCGGGGCGCGAAGGCGAGCTGCCCACCGAGGCGGCGCGGCGGAGCGTCCGCAGACGCGGGGCCCGGCGCACGGACGTGCTGGGCAGGGCGCACGGGCGCGTTGGGGTGCTCGCGGAAGCAGAGAAAGAGAGAGAGAGACGCTGAGAGAGAGAAAGAGTGGGAGAGAGGGAGGGCGAGCGGTGGTGCCGAGGGGCGGGGGTGCCGAGGTGGTCGTGCCTACGCAGGCGGGCGGGGGCGCCGAGGAGTGGGGACGCCGAGGCGGGCGATCGGGGCGGGCGCGCCTGGGCGCGGAAGACGGGCCGGAGCGGGCTAGCGTGCTGGGCGAGACGCGCTGGCGGAGGCGGCGACGGACGGGGCTGGCGTGGGCGGCCCTGGTGGCGGTGTGGGCGGTGGACTTGGCCGTTGCGGCCTGATGGGATTTTGAACTGCGGCACGGGCGACGAGGCCCGGCCGCGTGAATCCCTTATGCCCTATTTTTTTCAATTTCTTTCTTCTCTCTGCTGTGCACTGAACGAGAGAGAGAGAGAGAGAGAGAGAGAGAGAGAGAGAGAGAGAGAGAGAGAGAGAGAGAGAGAGAGAGAGATTTACGGGAGGGAGAGAGAGAATAACAGAGAGAGAACCTAGATAGAAACAAATAGAGAAACAGAGAGAGAACGGAGGGGGGGTTCGGTGCTTTAAAAATAAATTTTTTTTCTCAACTTTTTTTTTCAACTACTTCAACCGAGATCTTGATTCTCCTCCTTTTTTTTAAATTCTTTTTCCACTCTCTCCAACCGAGATATTCCTGCTACTCTTTCTTTTTTTTTGTTTCCTTTTTTTTGCTCTAGCAATCTAGAGAGAGAAAGAGAGAGACGTCAGAGACGTCGGGGACGTCGGAGACGCCGTTGTTGGGCTCTGATACCAATTTGACGCGGCGGCGACGTGGGAGACGGATCGACGGCACTCCGGGACGCGAACAGGACGGGACGGATAACTGCTATCTCACACAGCTCGGCCTCACGCCGGACGGTCTCACACCGGGCGACACACTCACACTCAAAAGAGAATGAGGGAAGGAGAAAATGCAAGAGGGAGAGCTCTCACACACAAAAACAACACTTCTTCAATCTTCATTCATCGTACGTAACACATCCTTTGGCCTCCTATTTATAGGAAAGACCTATTACACACATACCCTCAATCTTTTAAAAATAGCATATATATCCTTAGCCTAATAAAACACACTCACCTACCTAACTTTTGACTTATATGTTTTAACCAAATAAAATATACAAAACACACATGTTTATTGACTAGGACTTAGCCTAATAAGACGAAAGTAAAAAGACACGTACTAATACACAATACACACGCAATACATAAATACGTGACAATACAAATACACATAAATAAATATTATGCTCAGGACGTCGAGTCTTCAAACGAGTCACCGAGCCATAAACTCGGTGCAGTGGCGGTGCGGCGTCGGCTCCGAGCATTGGGCTCGGTGATGGACCCGGTGTCCCCACCACTCCGGACAGAGGACAAGAGGCACACAATCTGTCTACAGAGAAATCCTTACTCCGAAATGCTCATTCTCTCTCCCGAGCACACCTCATCTCATCTGAGCACTCCTCTCCACGATCTCCATATCTTTCTCTCTTGTCTGAGTACTTTACTGATTTAAACATCGGATGGTCATCTTTTGGGATCTCACTCAAGACTCTTTCGAACGTGTTTATTCAATTGTTGCAGGTCTCCTATGTGCAATTGATCTCTTTTTCATTTAAAAAATCATTTAAACATGATAAGAAATTTGAGATATCATATTTAAACCTCTGCAACTATAAATTGTTTGGATACTAAAATAGGATCATTTGTCTCGTGCTATCCATTCTCACCAATTTTAGTTTTCCGTATAAACTCATGGTAAAGTAGAATCAAAAAGTTATAAAGTAGATGATTTTTAAGAGATGTAATTGCAGAACTAAGGTTCTGATCACGTCCATAATTTCTAAATTTTCATTATCAGATACATATTGATTAATATAGCCTCATAATATAAATATCTATTTAAAAAGAGTTTCTCCGCTTTGATGTCATAATTTGATGTTAAATAAATACAATTAATTCAAGTCGAAATCCAATTATAGTTTTAAAATAATATTCCTAATGTCTTCACTTGTCAGTGCAAATTATACCCCTCCGTTGGGTGCTCTGGGTTTTTAGGAGAGCCGTGGAGATGTTCCTGCACTTAATTTTATGCAGCAATTTTATCTTAATATATATAAGAATGATATTTTATAATTAATTGTATAATATAATTAAATTTATATTTAATCTATTTTAAAATTTGAAGGGATCACGTCATTCTACATCACGTCGTATAACACCCAATTAAATTATTCTTCAAGTAAATTGCTCACGACAGTAAAATGATAATCGTGTAAAGAAATTAAGTCGAAATTTTTTTTCATAGAAAGATCCAGAAGACCAGAACATTCGAGATGAACACATCAAAAGCCCGTTCCGTACAGGACCGAATTTTAAGGATTTTCCGGGCAGACAGCATTCGAGACTCTATCGCTTAGACAAGGCAACACGTGTGGGTGCAGTTGGTGCGCGTCCAACTGTCCAACACGACTGTTGACCGGTTAAGATCCATGGAGTTCCACTTCTACACTCCACGGGGCAGTTTAAGTTGGTAGGCTTTAAGCAATTACCGTTCAAAATAAAAAATAAATAATTTTTTCGTCGTGAAAAAATAATCTTACCAAAATCGAACCGCTAGGAACATTTGTTATTTTTAATTTTTTTTGAACTGTCCAATACAAACTCAGATAATACGGATAATTTAATAACTTAAATTTTTTTTAATTGGGCTGCATCCCCATCCTATGTAAAAGTTCGCTGCACCATCTAAACCTGTAAGTCTGGTTTTGTTTCGGAGTTAATTTTGTTTTTTTAACTTAGAGTTAACTTTTTTAATTTAATAAGATCAAATTTAACTAATTAAATTAAATGAATATATTTAATTTTAACCGAATTATCTTTTCTCCCTGATCAAAACAGGGCTAAAGATTTATATATATATATATATATAGTTGGCATCTGGAAGCGGGGTGGGCCCATGGCACCGCCACCGCCGCATGTGGGGTGCAGCGCACTGGAAGGATCCATCCCCACCCCATCCGTCGCCGCACCAGCGGCGCGATTGCCGACATTTAAATGTGCCACGTGGCCGCGCGCCCATCGTGGGCTTCCTCCAGTTATAGTAACGGGATTGGTTGTGAAGGGTCAAGTGCAGTGAATCGGGGTGGCGTGTGAGCGTTGTTGTTCTAATTGGAATTGTGGAGAGCAGCGATGATGGTGATCCTCTTGGGCGGTCTTATCCATCGGCACCGTCGCTTGCAGACTTTGCATTCCCGAATCTCTTTTTTTAAATGATAAGAAATGTAATGTTTTTGGGGATTTTTTAGTTTTGGGGATTTTTGAAAAATCTTACAACCGTACAAATTCTTGTCGCATGATAAACTTTGCACAAAGTCAAAATTACACTTGGTTCATTAAAGTGTCAATTTGGGAAGGGAGAGTTAAAAATGATGGTTTTTACACATTGGCACTTTAAAATTTTATTTAGCAGGGTTAATGATAATTTTTATAGAAAATTTTATTATTTTATATTAAAATATTTTAAAATTTAAAAAAACTAAAAATTTAAATTGAATGTTGCCCATATTTAATTACGTAAAGTATTTGGATACTTTTAAACTTTAATTAGTAGTGTGAAATGTGAATGATGGTTATTTTAAAAATACATTATACAATGACATATTTATTTTATAAAATTTATTAAAAATAATTAAATATAAAAAATATAAAGTGAAACGTGCCCGTATTTAATTATGTAAAGTCTTTTGACACATTTAAATTTTATTAGTAATGTTAATGATGATTAGTTAAAAAAATATTATTTTGATGACATTTAATTTATAGAACTTATTAAATATATTTTTAAAAACTAAAAATTATAAAAATTATAAAATGAACAGTGTGCATTTATAATTATGTAAAGAGAGTTTTACATGAAAATCATTGTTACTGATGAATTTGTAAACAAATAATTCTTAGAAATATATTAGTACACGTATCACCGGATTAATTTAAATAGTGTATATATGTCGTTTAAGCGTGATTATTTTGTAAATTTTTAATACAAAAATGATATATTTATAAATAAATATGATATTTTTACACGATTCAGATTTACACAATATATATCTATTAATACATTTGCAGGAATGATTGTTTTACAAAGTCCCATTTAACAATAATTTTCATGTAAAAAAACTCTTATGTAAATATGTTTGACATGTTAACATTTTAATTAACAGTGTGGTTTATTTCAAAAAAATTATTAACACCTTCCACGGTCGACGTTAATATAATTAGTGTCCTCCAGCATCAACATTCTTTAAAATCAAATGAAATTAACGTCTTCCAAAATCAACAATTTTGAAACAAAGTTTAAGGTTAATGTCAACATTAAAAAAATCTTTTATTTTAAAAGTTTAAAATTTTAAACATATTCTATAAAATGATTATACCGTGAAAAAAAATCATAAATAACATCGTTAATATCACTATTTAAATTTTAAAAGTCAAAAATATCATTAATTATGGTTCAAAATTAATGTTAACTTTTATTTTATTTTAAGTTTTAAATATTGTTATTATTATTTTGTAAAAAATATATTGTGGAAATCAAAAAACTCATAAATAACAGCAATAATGTCACTAATTATATTTTAAAAATAAAAAACATTATTAATTACAGTTTAATGTGGCTGCTCACCTTCGTTTTTATTTTATTTTAATTTTTAAGTATCCTTAATATATTCTATAAAATGAATATATAGTGAGAATAAGAAAGCTTTCGAAAATAACATCATTAATATCAATAATTAAAATATAGAAGTCAAAAATGTCATTAATTATGGTTTAATATTACTGGTCACTTTATTTTTTATTTTAATTTAATCTTATAAAGTTTTAATATATTCTATAAAATAAATATGCATTGAAAATAAAAAAATTCCATAAAAAATCATTAATTTTACTAATTAAAATTTAAAATAAAAAACATCACTAAATATGGTTTAATATTACTGTTCACTTTAGTTTTTATTTTATTTAAGTTTTTAATATTCTTTAATATTTTAGAAAATAAATATATAAGAAAAATAATTTTTTTTTCATAAATAACGTCATCAATGTCACTAATTTAAATTAAAAAATAAAAACATCTCGCTGCCCGTGCGCTTCTAATATCGTTGGTTGGTCCGCATTTAATGGTTGGTCGGAAGTTTAAACATGTTAGACAGTGTTTTGTGTTGGGTTAAATAAAATATATCCAGAAGTCGGTTTCCGGGAGCTTATGCACTTTTTTTTCCTCCCATCTGCTCGTGTCTTTCTCTCACTTAATTACAAAATTCTAATTATGAAATAGATAGTAGAGATGTCAAAATTTTCAATAACTATAATCCCTGAAGTCACTCCACCAAACGTTGCCTCAGCTTGAGATATTTGAGTTCCAGTCCACATGATCTGTACCAAACGATTGCTGTAAATCTTGAGATATTTGAGATGACTAATGAAATCTGTGCATCGAATTTGGTACACAGAATCGTATCATAATAACATTTATTCTCATTGGTACGAAAAAAAGGTGAAAAGATATTTTCTACGTATAAAAGTATCTCGCATTAGACTCTCACGATATATTTTTTAATATATTAAAGATCGAGTTCGTTCGATGAAAAAATATATGATTAAAATATTTTATAAAATTAAAATATTTTATATATAAATAAAATATTTTATTATAAGAATGAAATATTTTATTTAATTTTAAAAATAAATTAATGAAATATTTTATACAAATAAAATATTTTAGTATATGAACGTAATATTTATTATAAAGATAAAATATTACATAAATAAAATATTTTATGATAAGAACGAAATTTAACAAAATATTTTAATTTTATATTAAATATTTTAATTTTATAATAAAATATTTTATTCATCCATATAATATTTAAATGTTATATTTTTTCGTCGAATAAACTCAGATCTTTAACATGTGAAAAAATGTGCCATAGCAATCATACGCGAGAGGCACTTTTATGTACAGAAAAAATCCATTCACCTTTTTGGGGCCAACGAGAACGTTACTCGTTTGAGATCTAGTACGAGAGACATTCCAACTCAACGCTCATTCTATTAAGGGCGATCAATTCTGGACTCACGCCCCTCTCATGAGACGTGGTCGTTAATAATCGATCCACTCGACGTTGTCTGTACTCTCCACCAGTTGATCTATGTAAATAAATATTTTTATTTTTATATAAAAGTTTATAGACGACCACCTATTTTTTTCTACGGATCAAGCGTCTCACCAAAGAAATATACGTGATAAATAATTTGCGGATATATTTCATAAAAATTCAGTTCACCTTGTTTGATCGTGTGAGTCAAACTTAAAAAGAAAATAGACTCAGCTAACAAACGGGATGAGCTTGAACATAAATATGCTTAGGTCATTTTTATATTCATGACTTGGTTTTGTTAACATTTGATTATATATCTTGTCAGACTCCACTTTCATCTGCATTGTTAGATTGTTTTTTTTTAAATTATTTTTGAATTTAATAATTCTATAATTATTTATTTTCAGCGGCAAATTCGAACTGCTGGAGTGCTGTGCTACGAGTAGTATAGCATAGTCCAGACCAGCACGTGGCGCGGTCAAAACATAAACGTGATTAAAATACTGGGGGAGGGTTTCTGTTTGGGTAGACGAAGTACCGAACGTTCTTCTCACCATCACGTGGTAAAATGGGAGAGAATACGATTAAAGCAGGTAAAGCAACACGTGGGCGTACATGAGGCTTCCCACGAAGCCTCTCTCCCCTCTCTCTCTCTCTCTAGAAAGTCCATTTCTAGGTAGGAGACCGACCTCCGAACTCCGAACTCGTCCAGCGTCCAACCAAGCCTCCAGTCCACGCGGCCAAATTGCTCCGCAAGAAAGACAGGCGTCACGGGCCAGGGAAGCGGCCGCCCTGGCGCGCCGTATGGTAGTCCTGCGGGACATCGCTCATCCCATATAAGCGTCACAGCCGACAGCGTGGTGATTACGCTGGTCGATGACGTCATCGAAGTCGCGAGTATAACACAGATGTATGTGATAAAGATATAATACGGTACATACCGAATTTATTAATAAATATCCCGATAAGTGAAACTTAAAGCGTGTTTGGTAGAACTTTTTATTTTTTAGATTTTAATGATTGAAAAATAGAAAATAATAGATAAGAGTTTTAACTGCTCGATTTCTCTTTTGCAAATTTTAATTTTTAAAATCTAGAAAAAAATATACGCTAACTCCTCACTCACTAAAAGGCGTGTTTGCTTCTTTCGGCATGCTGGCGTGAGGAGCCGGCGCCACCACCACCACTCCTTACTTACCACTCTCCCCAACTCGCCGAGTCCTAACCCCACCCAACTCCGAGCTCCCCAACTTTGACGCAACCTCCGCCGCCACCCGTCTCCTCCCCCACCACCACGCCATAAATATTCCACACCCTCCAGCAACTCCTCGACTATCTCAACACTCCACACTCTTCCCTCGCCCGCTCGCACTGACCTGCCCGCCTCTCTCCCTCTAGCTCGCTCCCACCTGTTTCTTCTCTTCCAGCCTCCGCTCCTCCAATTTGCCAGTAGAGATATCCCGTCCATGGCCCTCGACGACCTGAACACCGCCGAGTTGGCGAAGGAGGCCGCCCGGCCGGCCGAGGTGGAAGCGCCCTGCCCGGGGACGTGGGCGAAGCGGAAGCGGACCAAGCGCTCCCGCTTCTGGGACCACCCGCCCACCGAGGAGGAGTACCTCGCGCTCTGCCTCGTCATGCTGGCGCGGGGCGAGCACGGCCGCCCGCGCCTGGGCTCGCCGTCTCCGCCGCCCCCCTTGCCGCAGCAGCTGTCCTACAAGTGCTCCGTCTGCGGCAAGGCCTTCCCCTCCTACCAGGCCCTGGGCGGGCACAAGGCCAGCCACCGGAAGCTCGTCGTGGGCGCCGACGACGTGGCCTCGTCCTCGAGCAACGCCGCCTCGACCGCATCGCCCTCCGCGGCCCCGGGCTCCGGCGCCAGCGGCGGGCGGGTGCACCAGTGCTCCATCTGCTTCAGGACGTTCCCCTCGGGCCAGGCGCTGGGCGGCCACAAGAGGTGCCACTACGACGGTGGTGCCGGCGCCAGCGCCGCCAGCGCCAGCGGCCCCGTGGTGTCCTCCTCCGAAGGGACGGACTCGAGCCTCCGCAACTTCGACCTGAACCTGCCGGCCCCCCTCGAGTTCGTGCTCGAAGGTGCCGCCGCCGCTGCCAGGAGATGCGTAGCCGCGGAGGAGGACGAGGTCCAGAGCCCACTCGCCTTCAAGAAGCCGCGCTTCCTTATTCCAGCCTAGATGTGAACCGCAAGAAATATTCCACCTTTCCGCGTCCTATTTGTATTCTTCTTCTTGTGAAGGGGTTTGGGATGAATCCGAATTCTTTTGTACAGAGGATCGAATTAGTTCTCCATTTTAACTCTGTTAGTCTTGCAGGTTCCCTGAAATCCTCTCCTCATGTTGTAGTGATATCAACAGTTAATTCATTGATTGATCTCCATATATGTACCATTTGTTCGATTCCAATCTACTTTGTCAGTCCAATTATGGTAGTCATTTCCTGTCGGGAAATGCTCCGTCTGCCATGAAAGACAACCCATGTTTGCGTTATGGAGCCGTTCTCTTCACGGGGCATCGCAGGGGAAGCAAGCAAGTGGTGGATGGGTTGCCCTGCTCCCGGCTGGGCAGGGGCTGGCGATGGGTGGGAGTTGCCAAGTCGTGGAAGCAAGCTTTTTAAACGGAAACAAGTCGTGCTCATCCTTAGATAGCACAGCACACTCCATTACAACCTTTCTTCCGTCTTCTCCCTCCCCTCTCTCTCGCCGCCTATCAAACTCCATCACGCCACTTACGTGTGGTCCAGGCCTAGGAAGAATCTTGCTGTGCTGGTGTTTATCTCGCAGCCGACTCTTTACGCGCTAAACTTGCTTCCTGGGTTCGGTGACAGCTTAGCAGCCCTGTTGGTCCAGTGCTGATGTGCCCACTCCGCCGCCTCAACCCAACGCACACACTCACCCTCGACAGAGGAGTCGGTGTGCTCGGTAGGTGAATGGGGACCAGGAAAAACTCGTCTGTGCTGGTATGTCGAAGGCGATCCGCACTGATACACGGCTAGTTATGTTGCACTGGCAGGTTGTGAATTGTAGCTGGAATAGACTGTGTAGTGTGGGCAGAGACTGGAGACCCGTCCATCTTTCGACCGTGACCTTGTGATTGGCAACAAAACTGAGTTGGGTTTCCTCTTTAACTCGCGTGTTCGGAGCCTCTCCGAGTCTCCTCCCGTTCACCGGTCGTTCGCTGCACGCGAGCCGAGTTAACGACGGGCACGCTCGGTAATAATAATAATAATGCGGAAAGTCTAATAAGGTGGGGGGGGGGGGACGCCCGCAGGCCGCAGTCCACGTTCAGAAGGGGGCGCGGTTTTAGAGGCGGCGAACTGGGTTGGGGGGAAGGGTTTTTCTTTGGTCTGACCGGTACAACCGCGTGCCCGGTCGGCTGACCTTGGAACTTTCCTACGGGCCTCTTCTCTTGTTGACCTGGTTCCATGGTCGGACGTTGCGGAAGCCAATGAAAGGTTGAGAATAATTTTTTTTATAAATATTATATCTATATAATATTTTATTATTTTCACAAATATAAATACGGATATATCCGTCGCGGATACGAATATACTCGTAGATATTCGTATCCGTCTATAAAATATGAGTCTACTCTCACATCTAATACAATGTCAGATTTAAGAGAATTGAAAAAATAAAAATTCGCTCTAACTCTTTCTTTTTTAAATTTTTTTATATTTTATAAAAATATCCTTATAATTTTAGTAAAAAATCTAAACTCACAAATCCAACAAGACGGACAACGAGTTGAGTTCATGCCAAAATCATAGGTCTAACATGCACAATGAGTTATTAAGAGTGGATTCGGATCTAATATGCGTTCATGTGTACTAAATTCATATCCTATCTGAATATGAAATAATTATTTTAAACATATCTGAACCTGAATCAGTATCTGTTTATTCGAGTATCACCTGACCCATCACAGATTGGGTGATGCGGGTAATCGAGTTTGTGAGTATTTTTGACATCTCTAGTTAAGTGTAAGCACTTGTTAGAATGGTCGGAGACTCTATCACACCTTCGGGCAATCACAATATTCTTGGTCACGGTTGAGTTTGATTTGATTTGAATAATATTTTTTTAATCAAATTAAATGAGATTAAGATTTTAATTTGAATCAAATTAAATTAAATACTTTGATAATTAAATATAATCAAAATAAATTAATCTGATTTGATTTAATTTGAATCATAATTCTTGAAAGAAGTTAAGAATGTGACTAACTATTAGGACTTTGAGTGAACCTCGTTCGGGTTGGACTTAGGTGAACCTGATGTAAATCTGGACCATGTTGAGTCGGGTCCGACTGCTTCACCATAGAACATACCCTTCTAATATCTATCCTACATAAATTATACGCAGAAGAATAGGAAATGAATAGACGATGTAAGAGTAGGAACATGACTCTTTGAAAGGGCAAAGACGCTGTTAAAACCACCTTCTTCCGACCCACATCCGTTTACATTTCGTGGAAGTACGCGTCTCCGATAAAAGATCATAAAGGCAGTGGAATAGGCGTAGCTAGCTGTTTCATTCAAGTGGGTGTTCAAGTTTTCTGCTGCACCTATCTTGCATGGATCTTTCACTATTAAGTATGGGTGTGCCGAATTGAACAGCTCGTATCTCCCAAGCGAACCCGTCCAGGCATGGCCTGCCCAACATTTCTTCTCAACCCGTTGACCCAAGCCGATCCCATCCAAGTCAAACGATGGCCGGTCGCGAAGTTGCAACGCGACACGAGGCCCCGTGGCGCTTGGAAGAGCATCTTCTTGATAACAGTCGTCCTCGGTCATAAGATGCATGATGCCGTTCGTCCCTTTGACATTTCGAGAGTCAATAGTTTTAATGTCACTTAAGGGAAGGGGAATGCACCATTCGGGTCATAGCCCTTCGCATTGTGATAGTATGTTTAGCGTCTAGTACGATTATCTTCTCATGGGTTAGAGCATGATGACGATCCGAATTGTACAACACCTCACAAATGGCAAGTAATACTTCTGGAGAATAATATTGCATCACAGTTTGCTACTATTTGATATCGTAGAGGTCAAGATTTATCGTCTCGATTCACGAATTACACTTTTAAAATTTATTTAGGTGAGAGAGGAGAATGATGTCACATGAGCAAGCCTACCGTCACGAACATGCATCAGATATGGTTGCATGAGATCTTTCATAGGACAACATTCTGATACTTAAGTCAGACAATCGATTGAGCAAGAGATGAGTTCTAGGGGGTGATGGTCGAGTGCTCAGAGAGAGGAGTAGAGATCAACCAGAGAGAGAGAGCGAGATTTGGAGGGTGACTAGTACTTCATACCTCCTTGACTGTCGAGTCAGGGTCTTATTTATAGTGTCTTCTTGGGATCCGCACGTTGACCTTTGCCTTTTGGTTTGGAGTTATCGGTTGTCCTAGTTGCAGAGACGTGAGCTGCCCGTGTACTCACCTATAAGGACACGGGGGAGGTGTGGCGCTGATGTGCCGTTCCTTTGCCAAAGATAGGGGGTTTGGCTCGCCACTCTATTGTTGTCTGATAGTTGCTTGGTCATTAATGCGGTAGAGCTTGCCGGAGACGTGGGAGCTACTCCGTCTGACAATAAAAGAGGGACAGTGTGGGCATCACCTGCTTTTTTGTCGGATTGAGAGCTGCTCTGTCATAAGATGTGGTGACGTGCGCCGCTGGTGCCGGATGGCGGAGACACACGTGCTATACCACCTTAGACTTGGGCCAATCACTTGGAGGGTCGTGGTAGGCCGCGCGTTGGGCTGTCATCGGTTGGAGGTGACTCCAGAGGCGGGTCTCAAAGTTGGGCCACCGAGATGGACCTTTGTTGGGCCAGATGAGTTTTTCCCTCCTCAAATACTAATTTCTCGGTGAATTATATGGATTCCCACTAAAATAAAATCTCTCTTGAAGAGGCGAGATCTCGTGTAAAGCTGTGGGCTATTGAATCTAGGGCGATCGTGAGATGTAGCCACCTCAGAACGAAGTTTTACAAAGAGAAAGAAAGCGATCAGGGGGCTCGAGGAAAACCCTCTTATGCTTAAGTCAGCAAACATTATGAGCAGAGTGCAGAAAGGAGGTAAATGAGGTGTAGGACACGAGACTGCTCTTCACCAGTTGAAGTGGTTAGAATTTGGGGTTCTTTGGGTTTATAAAGCTAACATCTCCATTTTTTGAGTAGGGAAAATGTGAGAGTTTGGAGGCATTACGTCTTTAATAAGCACTCTCACCGTTCAAGGACCCTTGCCCTAGCTTCCCCTATCCTTTTAAGCTTCTCCTCTCTGAAGGTAGCGTAGCATCTGCTGGGATAATGGGGGATAAGTGCCCAGCCGCGAGAAGTTCGCCTTGGCCCATCGGAGAGTCAGAGGGTGGACTAATCCGATAAGGGACATCCCTTGTCCGGGCAGGAAGCCCGAGGCTTGGGCATTTCCTGAGGGTGCATTCATCCACTTTATGATAGCTCAATTGATTGATGGCAAGGTTTTACCCGAGTGCCCTCCTCCGGTCAGGTTCTCGAGCCAAAGTTTGGTGAGGTGTCATCTGTCCACTTTGTCAAAGTCCCCTGATAAGTGGGTCATTCTAAAATCGTCATTTATTGGATTATGTAGACTTTGATGAGCCGTTGGACCCTGCAAATTGGGCCACGAATCTGTCCCTCTCCACCTCTAATAACATTTACGTACGAGAGATGGCAACAGAACCGCGTATATAATAGCTGTAGTGATATGCAAGAACCTGGAGCGGATATTTTTGTACCCTGCGTAGTAGAAGGTCGAAGGCAACGTTGAAGCCTCTGCCTCCTCAAATCTACAAACGTGTTGTTTGATTCGAGCGTAATTCTTTAGTTTTAATTTTTTTGGTTATTAAATTACTAAATATATTAAATTTCAAAATAGGGAATATTTTGTTTGAGTGATCTTAAAATAAAATAAGATATTTTGTTAATTTATTATAATCCCAACTCATTTTTTCTCAGGTTTTGATTTCTGATGGATATATACGGAACATAAACCAAAACATAATCTTATTTTCATTATTTTACACTCAAATAAATAATTAAAATATTATAAAATAAAAATAAAAATATAATTTTAGAATATTTTATGACGAAACAAGCAAACCTTTAGATCAGTAAAAACCAAACATAGAGAAGAGAATAAAGAAGTGACACCCTGTTGAGTATCACTTAAGAGGACTTTAATCATAGCCGAATGTATCACCTATTGGGAGGCGGGGGGATCGCCACTAAGAAGTTGGGGAAATATCCGGGAAAGGTTAGAGTGTATGGTTACTCTTTTTTATCTCTTTTTTTCTCAATTTAAAAAAAAGAATAAGAGATCTTATAACTCTGTTTGGTACGTCTCTTCTAATTTTTAGGGAGAGAATCTTCTCCCGCGTAAACTTTCTTAAAAAAAAAAACACTAGATCAATTTTTTTTAAAAAAACACTCGCGACGCCTCGCTCTCTCTCACTCGCGACCCCGTCCCCTCCCCCGCGTCTCCCCTTCCCTCCCTTCCCTCTCCCTCCCGCCGACTGGAGACTCCCCCGCAGCACCGCTCCGACGGCGGCAGAGGGCGTCCCCCCCCCCTCCGGCTCCCCCCTGAGCAGCCCCCTCCCCTCCCTCCGGTTCCCCCCTCCGGCTCCCCCCTGATCGGGTTGTCGAGCGGACGGCATGACGCGAAGCTAGTGGAGTTGCTGTTACAGAAGGCCACCGTTCTGGATCGGCCGTCGGCGGCTCCATCTTCGGCTACGACATCGGCATCCCCGGTAATGTACCCACGCCCCTACCTTACCCCATCTCTGGTTCCTCGTTCTGAATCCAAGTATCGAACCGATCCTTCCCCTTTGTCTCTAGTTTCCCCGTGGAAATAACGAGTCATGGAAGAACGAAATTTATGTATTTTCCTATTCCTATTTCCCCGACATTCGATCTGCCATGCTAGATTCGATACCCATGACGCAGATTTCTCAGAGGTGATAGCTGTGTCGGATTGTTCAGAGCCCACAGTTAGAACCGTGTCAAATTTGGTAGTTGCTCTGGTTCACCTCATCAAATCCATCTTGGTGACACTCGAGATTTGTAATGAACTATCAAAGCCTAGCAACAGCTTAATCCCAAATAATAATTCGTGACCTTTTGAGCTCCAAAAAGGAATGGATGATCATCGTTGGAGTGAAGTGTGTGGATGGTGCTTCTTTGTAGCAGCGGATTCATAGCTCGTGTGTAACAGAGAATTTGCCCATCAATTATAGCTCATAAAGTTCTTGTTTTTTAGATTCATTGTGCGCTCGATCTGACTTGGTCAGATGAATGTGAAGTTCGTGTCGGGACTAGAAGTCCGTCATACCATAAAGGCTATGCCGTTAATTATATCATTCCAGAAGAAGGAAAACCCTTGATTAATCGCCAGAGATTGAGGGCCTTTGGGGCCGAGGAGAAAATACATGACGACAATGTTCATTGTGCAGAGCGGGTTATGAGTGTAGGGGTGCAACAACTCATAAAAAAAAATAGTATTCTTAAACCAACGGTCCAGGGACCGAGCTTAAGAGGGAAGGGGGACTTTCAATCACAGGCAAACCGAGTCATGGCCATAATGGGGCAACCCCTGAAATACAGACATAGCTGTTGGGACTTCAAATGTTTATTCCCCTTGCGGGGTCCGAGGGAGATGAGAAGCCCACAAAATTCACCAGAACGTATGGTTTATTATGTTTTTTTTTATTTTATCATTTCCCCTTTATTATTATTATTATTTTTTAATATTTTTACTATCTATTTATTTATTTATTTATTTTTAATAGATTATGACCCGCATGAGAATGCGAGCCTTGTTCAAAAGTCAGCCCTCAAGCGTTCCTGTTCAAACTGCTTTCCAGTAAAACACCTGCCATTGATTCTCTTCATTGCTACATCAGAGCCCCTCCATTTGTAGATGCTTTGAGGTGAGCCCCTCGGTTATTTGCATATTGGAATTCCCTTGGTTCAGACCATCAGAATTAGGAAGGTCATCATCATTCTACAAATTCAACGCTTCCAATTCGCCTTTGGCTGGAATGGTACAAGGTTCGGATGCCGAGGATCTTTCCATCAAAATAAGTGCTATTGTGGACACTGTTTTACCCAAACCCTGAGGGCCTCTTTAATAACCTGGTAGGACAACCTACCCGGTTTTAAGACAGGGTAACATGTCCGATTGAAAACTCCACCGCGCTTTGATAACCGGTAGCGTGAATGCGTTGAAAAGCCCCACGCTATTCAGGTTGCTTTGTTAACAATCCGGAGGTAAGGGGGCCTTGACGTAATTGAATTACCGAATGTGCCCCTCATTTCATTACTTCAGGCCAAGCCCACTCCCTCCCTTTTAACGATAACAAAATGATATTGTATAAGTTGGACGTATAGAAAGTAAATTCTATATATCAAATTGAGCCCCACTCCCTCCCTTTTAACGATAACAAAATGATATTGTATAAGTTGGACGTATAGAAAGTAAATTCTATATATCAAATTGAGGCCTTTTTAAAAATTACCTGGCATTCATTATTGAAATAAATATACCCTACTGAAGCAATGGGCCAATTTTTTTGTACATATAAACATTTCTACCAACTATTCTCCCCGTAATCGCCATGTTCAAAAAAACATGACGATGGCTTTGCAGAATTAACATGTGGGTCGTAATTTGGGTAATAACTGTTGGGGATAGAACCGGAGTACCCAGACGAGGAGGACAACCAGCAGAATAGGAAGAAGAATAGAAGAAGAATCACACAAGATGCAAGATGCCTTCCTATATCCACGGCCGCAACAGGATTCCACTAAGATAATCACAGACAGGTTACAATACAAGGAAAGAGCCCATCCTTTTATACTAGGAGATTAGGGCGCCATTAGTCAGGGTATTAAAGACAATAATACCCCGGTTAAACAGAAACCCTCTTCCGGGATACATCAGTCGCGCATGCTCGTCTATCCTCCGGATGCTCTCCTGGGACCGAGTATGCCCTCCAGCGACTGCAGATGCTCCCCCACCATCAGACAGATCAAAGCATGCATGCTTCCCTGACGCCAGTGATGCTCTCCTGGGACAATGAATGCCCTCCAGAGACAGCATGTGCTTCCCTGCTAGACCCGGACAGCATATGCTCCCCTGAAGTAACGAATGCTTCCCTGGCACTGAAAGATGCTCCCCTGGAGCAGCGAATGCTCCCCTGGAGTAACGAATGCTTCCCTGGCACTGAAAGATGCTCCCCTGGAGCAGCGAATGCTCCCCTGGAGATGCGATATGCTCGCCATGCTCCCCTGAGCTGAGGATGCTCCCGTGGGGCAGTGGATGCTCCCATGGGGCAGCGATTGCTCCCCTGGAGCAGCGAATACTCCCCTGGAGATGGCATAAGCTCGCCATGCTTCCCTGATGCTGTGAATGCTCCCCTGGAGCAGTGGATGCGCTCCTGAGACAGAGTGTGATCCCGTGCAGAGGCGCATGAATGAAAGAGTTCTGACTCCACACTCTAACAATAACAATGCATATGAACTACCAACATCTACACATTGCATATGAACTTAGGCCTTACAATCTTCGTACAAATTGTACACATGCGACAATCCACAATACAATTCTTCATTGAAAAAATTTCTGAATGAAATCCGAAATTTATATGCTGTCTATGTAAACAATATGCACGTCATATATACGTACATCCCTGAGGATTACAAATTATTACAAATCTTCGGTTACATTTGAACATTACAAAACACGATTACATAAAACTAATAAATACATTCGAACATTATGTTGTCATGATGACTGAAGTTGACTACATGCTTGTCGTGGTACTTAACATATTCTCGCTTGAAATGGACTCGTTTCTACATTTTATATTGTCGTCGAACAGATGCTATATCCCTTGCACTGCTATGAATTGTCACGACACTGCTCTCAGAGCAATAGCTGCTGTTCTCAGAGGAACCACAGTTGGTCTCAAAGCAACCTATTGAGCTTGGTGAACTGCAAAAATCCAATGTCTGGGTGTCATATTATGAGTGCACTCTTCATGAACTGAACATAACTGACAATCCATAAACTCAGAACTTCTGTCGATTTGCTTCAGTTTCACATGTTTGTGTCACTGAATGCCATATTTTTTGTGAACCTGTTCTGCAATTAAAACTTGACATGTATATATATGTGTACAGCATTAAAACTAGAAATCATCAAGACCAGCAATGACTCATTCTATTTCACCAACATGTTTGGTAATGAGAGAACCGATAACCTTTTCACATGCAGATGACTAATTCAAAGACTACATAGAACTATTAATGGCAATCCACATCCAAAAAAATACAGAAGCAAAAAGATGACCCGGGGGCCATCATAAGGCAGCATGGGGCGCCAGATTTACTGAAGGCATTTAAGAAACACATGTGGAGGCATAGTTTGTTTGTAAGGAGGACTGCAATTAAAATAATAAGTCCCTACATACATATGAGAAGGGATAGCAATGGATAAATTGGTTGTATGGCATACTGCTCATGAAGAAACTATCTTGGCACACCAAATGCAAGCTGTACAGCACATACCTTCACATGGCCGGATCCACTGTCAGGCTAACCCCAAGAATTGTATCATTGTTAAGGCGGGCTCAGAAACAAAAAATTTCATCCTTCACAGTGGGAGGGGTTGCCTTGAATTGCAGGGCATCCCTCAGAAAATCACTAGTTCATCATTGCCCTAATACTTACCTGGCCAACACAATACACCGGGTTGACAGGAGGCCTGCAATTCAAGAACTAAGTCAGGCCATACTAGTCAGTGGATAGCAATTCAGAAAATGGATCCAAACTGTACACTTATGAACAAACTATCTTGGCACACCCAACCAAAGCTGTACTGAAAATTACCAACAATTGTATCAATGTTAAGGCGGGCTCAGGAACTGAAAATTTTATCCTTCACAGTGGGAGGGGTTGCCTTAAATTACATGGCATCCAACCATCCCTCAGAAAATCACTAGTTCATCATTGCCCTAATACTTACCTGGCCAACACAATACACCGGGTTGACAGGAGGCCTGCAATTCAAGAACAAAGTCAGGCCATACTAGTCAGTGGATAGCAATTCAGAAAATGGATCCAAGTGGGACCCACATTCAGAAAAGGGTTTATGTTCATGGCGGTCACAGATCGACCACGTGTAGAATGAGGTAGGTACAGAATGCATCCAACCATCGGTTATGTAATATACCATCCATGGAAGGCGGAATAAACTAGACAGAGCCCAGAAATGTGAAAGAAAACCATAGAAAATAGAACATGTGCAATGGAAAAATGGTGATAAACAAACTGCAGAAACTGACTGTAAGGAGATTGAAAGGGGAATAGGGTTTATCTGAATGGCGGTCACGGATCAACAATGAGGTAAAAGCAAAATGCCCAATACCAGTGAAAATGGGGCTTGTTTGAGGCCACCGACGACTCAATAGATGCCGTCGAACCCACCGGTGAAGGAGCTTGCACAGAGGAAGGATGGCAGGCAAATGAAGAGCCACGACTGGAAGCAACCATCGATTGCCTTCAAATAGACGAACCCTGGAGGTGGGATTCCTTCTGCTTGCCGGCAACCATCAACGGTCTCGTCTCGTCGAAGAACGCCTTGAAAGCTCTTCGTCGCGTCTCATCGGGAGCCTGCCTCCAGGGTGGCGTAGTTGTGCAGGGAGGCCGGCGTGCAGCTCTGGAGGTCGGGTCCTTTCACCTGCAACCCTAGCCGATGGGAGGCAACTGTGAGAGAGAGCACCCGATGAGCGCCACCCGTGAACCCTAGCCGCAGGGGAGATAGAGGACGATGCGAAAGGGGAAAAGAGATTCGAAGGGGACAAATGACTGCCTCTGCCCTTCTTCTCCTCTCCCAATCCGACCCCCATCCCCGTATTCGACCTCCCAGCGAGAACAGCTTGCTCGGGTCAAAATGGCGGCCATCCCGATTTTCTCTTGCGTATCTTAGCCCCGTTGTCAAAGTAAACACGGGATGCGCCGCCGAGGTAAGAGGGGCTATTCGCCCCGAAATCGGTTATCAAAGGTGCCCTGATTGTCTGCAAGAATTCCTCCAGAGCAGGTTAGACTGTGTCTCTTTGTGGACCATCCAAGACAAAGCTATGCGCTGGTGTCTCAGTAATGGAACAGCCAAAGCTCACTCAGAAGGGCTTGCTTCAGACTAAAGCTGAGCCAAGTCCTGCAGTGCAGTCTGAAAAATTAAGCTCCCATCATCTGCCTGACTCCTTGAGGAACTTATAAGGAGGCACAACATATGACTTTTTGGAGCTGCTGGGCAAGGTAGATAATTAACATTATTTCCATCAATAATGCATATATCAGGATCCTCATCCACATTCATGATGTGTCCAGAAAGGTATTTTGGTGGGATATGCTACTCTTCACGAATCCGTATAGAGGTTCACATGCTCGATGCAAATGTATCTTTTCTTTTCTTGATGTACAACTTTTTAAAAGGTTGACAAATACTTCTTTAGATATTAACCGACTTTCACCATTTCTTGCACAGTACATAGTGTGCTTCTTTGCATTCTCTGGACACTGATTGTCATTATTCTGGTTGCCATAACCAATGCAGCGTGGAGAAACTGATGTGCTAACTTGAGCTGACCGCTGAGTTCCAATTTGTTCATCAGGAGATTTCTTTCAGTTTCCTCTAAAATTTCTACCACAGCAATTGAGACCAAATTATCTTGCATAAGAGATGCAGTTTCTCCAGTCAATAAAAGATTGTCATGGCTTACATTTGAGGTAGAAATAATCTCTGGCATTGTCTCCGCTCCATGCTTTCCCTTGACATGATTGAATTCATTGTCCATCGGAATATTACCAGCATTCGGTGGTACACTGGCACAGAGGGGCGTCAGCAGGGCATCCTGAGAATCACTGACCACAGAAATAACAACCTTTGAAACCAGATTTGTGGAATTATGATATGCGCCCTGAGATGAGACAGCACTGTAGGGTCCATTACCTTTGAAACCAGATCGGTGGTACACTGGCACAGAGGCGCGTCAGCAGGGCATCCTGAGAATCACTGACCTCAGAAATAACAACCTTTGAAACCAGATTTGTGGAATTATGATATGCGCCCTGAGATGAGACAGCACTGTAGGGTCCATTATGTCCGAAGTTATGTT
This sequence comes from Amorphophallus konjac, assembly GCA_022559845.1. Taxonomy (NCBI): domain Eukaryota; kingdom Viridiplantae; phylum Streptophyta; class Magnoliopsida; order Alismatales; family Araceae; genus Amorphophallus; species Amorphophallus konjac. The sequence goes on along the minus strand of CM040117.1, from coordinate 90,048,106 downwards.
TTTTTTTTTAACCCACCATGAACAAGAAGTCTGGAAACAACAGGAGAGACCCTGCTACTTTCTTCAGTAACTTCAGATGACACTTGGTGTTCCCTTAATATCCTATTCATTGTCACAACCAATCACTGTTCCCCGGTTTTCCCCATACTGTTGACGAACCAGGATAGACAATTGCCTGACGATCATCAAAAGCATAATCAACATAGCTAACAGGAAAACCATTTCTTTTCTACACCATCAGATGATTTTTGTTGAACCCGGGTTATAATCTTGACCGCAGCACGAAAGGCTGCATCCTGGAGAGTCTCAACACCGTCACCAATCAAACGTAGAAGCACGTTAAGTATTGATTGGAGAAATTGCAGCAAGGCGGTGGAATCAACATTCTTAAGGCTATTGATGGCCTCAAGGAGCTCAGATCCTCATGGAGGACTTGCCCTCAGCGTATGCCTGTCACATTCCAGGAAGAGATCTCCAATTCTCCCACTGATTGGAAATAGAGACGAGCATGACCTCAATCGCAATTCGAAAACATTTTTTTATATCCTTCAGATAATCCAGCCTCTCCTTGCAGCCATCCTGGAGATAATGTGGGGGCTAACTCTTCCAGTAAAGGCAAAGATATATCAGATTGCAATTGAGCAAGTGTAAATAAAGGAAGTGCAGCATATCCTCTGATTACAGGCTTTGGAGCTTCAACTTTCATTTGGAGGTCAACATGAGAAAGAGAGAATAAAAGATGATGCTGAGGCGTCATATGGCAGGAAGTGATACTTTAATCTCATCGTAGAAACAAGCCATTCTCGCACCAACAGCAGCCTGAGTGTGAGATCATCTCTGAAGTGCTGCACTTGAATCACTAGAATACACAGATTCTAAAGGTGGCCTTCGAAGGTCAACATCATCCTTTCTCAGCTCCATTCTTATAAACAGATTCCTTTTCCTACTCAAATTAATAGACAAGGGATAAACATGGAGGCAATGCAAAAACTGTGAAAATGGCTCACTCCTTGCCATCATGCAAAAATCACAATCAACTGTCGCTGTCCCAAGCTTTTTCAGGCCATATGAAAATGTTGCAGCAAGGCCAATCCATTCTATGAAGCGAATTAATAGCGGCATGAGCTCCACTGCCAATGGCACATTATGCAGACAGGGAAAACAAGAGATTTCCCATATGGACTGAACCGAGGAAAGAAAGCACCGCTCAGTCCTTCAGTTGACTTCACTGCATCCGTTGAATATCCAGCTGCATCAACATTTTCTGGTCCATCAGAATCTGGCTCCTGAGTGGGCACCCTGACTGCATATAAGGCACATGACCTGTTATAGCATCACTTTATACCAAGCTTTCTTGATGCATTCATTGGCCATTTTCTTGCACCCAGCTGACAAAACCCAGTACTTGTGAGAAACAGAATCATTTGTACACAATGGTGCCCACACAACCTTTTGATTGCCATTGTAGCTTGGGGGGTTGTGACTTGTCCACAGAATGCATGTGAGTGATCTAACTTGAATGACCCCTGCCTTGATGCTGATGGGTCTGCTTGCCATGGTCCATTTAGTCGAAGTGTTTTGATTTAATTGACACATGTATGAGGCCCTGGCCTTTTCAAGATTTCTTTTGTTTAAGAGACACATGGATGAGACTTAGGGTGGTTCATGGAGGACATGTGAATGTTTTTTTATCTGTGCAATGCCTGGGGAACTTAGATATATCCATGAGAAAACATGTGTGAGGCTTTAATGCAATCATGCCGTACATCTCAAAGGCTTTATAAATTTATGGAGTGCACATGAAACATGCGATCTTAAATGGGGGATTGGGCAGAAGTACACTGACATGCATTGTGCATATGCTTGATTTAGGAGCAATCAATGCAGTGGGAAGTGCATGTTGAGAGATAAATTTAATCATGCTGGTGCAAGCCTGATTACGCAATAAGAAATGCACAGTGCTGTTATACTCAAGTCACATGGACAGAATCCTTCGTCCCTGAAGCAAGTGCCCGACAGGCGACAACTCAAACTCGTTCTGCTCTGCTTGGCAGAGCTCAGCCAAGTATGCCACAAGTAGATGCACGGCCATGCTATGCTCAGCCACATTGTTGGATTTTCAGAATGTGGAGGGTTTCCAAGGTACATCCAAATTCCGAATTCAGAAATGCAGAGGCTCTTCGATAGGTTTGAATGTGCATTAGATTCTAAAGAAAAAGGAAGAAGGCACTGCCCGTGGTTTGGAACAATGCAGCAGCCAAAGTGTCCAAAGAATGCACACACGTATCCATTTTGAGTATACAGCCTTGCTGGTATCCATTCCACCCCTCGTTTATGGTTCTGCTCTGGTGCAACAGTCCATCATCTTTTGCAATGACCTCGGGCAGAATTCAATTCTCTTAAATTCTCCCTTCCTTTCTCTTAATTCGTTGGTTACTCAATTGGCCTTCTCTTATTCTTCTGCATTCCTTTGTTATTGCCATTAAAATAGTGAACTCTATTTAGGTGCCTATCTGCCACAGTGTTATTATTTCATCATCCTTTTTTTTATTCTCTTCATGTTATCACAATTGGTTTCCATATTTTTCTAAGTGCCAAATTCTGGTAAAATTTTGACAGCATCTCCCCCGGACCGAGCATTTGCCGGGGAGAAGCGGGGAAATACTCACGTGGCGGAGTAAACCCCTAAGGGCTGAGTGGCACAACGGCGGCCGGCAAAACCCGAACGGATAAGAGAAACCCCGAGGGCTAGCCTACTAGGGGCACCAAGTCCGTGGGTGAGAACGAGCGAATGAAACGACACATGGCGAGAGCGAAAACCCCGAGGGCTAACCTACGAGGGGCATGCGACCCGAGTCGACACAACGCCCGGATATTGACCCAGGACCCCGCATTAGGTAGGGAGACCCTGAGGCAAGCCTACAAGGGGAACTCCACAAGCCAAGAGGTTAACCCAGGACTCCGAATTGGGTAGGGAGACATCCCGAGGGCCAGCCTTCGAGGGAGCTCCGCATACCCGGGGTTTATCCTTCCAATTTGCAATATACAGCCATGGGCTGCTGGCACTAGGGCCATCATTATTTCTCCTCATGGGAGGCAAATCTCCGGAAGCACTACCATTAAGAGGCAGGCCCCGGGGATGTAGAGCCAGCAAAGGGGTAGGATGCAGAGGGTCAATATGCTGCTTTCACTGTGCAAAGATGGAATGAGGTGTGTTGGTGTGTGCGCAGCCCACTGGGCATTTCAGCAAACAGTTTAACACTCACACAGGATAGACATGTAGACTATAGTGTAGAGTGGAAGGGGCAATAGAATGCACTAGCTCAAAGAATTTCAGACCACCCCTGGACCCCAACAACCCATAGACGTGGGTGATGAGGCCCGCATGGCCATTTCCACAGGAAAACAAATGTGCTAGATGCGAAGGATGCAGTTATCGAGACATAGAAATCATGTAAATCAAATGCAACTCTACCCAGTTTAAAACAGTGATCGGAATCCATCCAACACATTGAGAAAAGGGGGGGAACGGAGCTAGCAAAGAATGAAATAAAACCGGACTAGAATGGAAATTGAAAGAGAAGAGGAGACAGAGACGTTCATCCACAACTGAACAAAATTGAGCTCAATACTATGATTCATTTCTCTGCATAAGAAAAGAACATACAGTATGCCAGGAACATGAAACCCAGGCGAGGATTACATATAAGAAAGGAAAAAAAAACAACAGAGAAACGAACATCAAAGAGTGTATAATCTTGAGCGGACAAGAAAGAATGAAGGGGGAGGGAGGGGCATTGACCCCGTTCCCTCCCCACACAGGCACACCTCTCTCTCTCTTCTCCTTCCCTCTTCGAAGTGGACACACACAGGTGGAGGGAGCTTGGGGACTGGGATTTCTCTGCTCACGGAGGGCTTCTTCGTCTAGAGGCGTCCGGAGGTGGAAGAGGCCAGAGGAGAAGGGTCCGGAGGAGAGGGATCCGAGCGGAGAGGAAGGGTCCGAGCTTGGCTTCGTTCGACGCTGGGTTGGCTTTATAGCCGCTGGAGGGGCTTCTTCGCACGGGGGAGCTTCGCTTGGCGCGTGCCTTGCTCGAGCTTCGCGCGTGTGGCTGCCGGACGACGCCGAGGTCTTAGCTCGCGACTGACGGTGCAGAGGGCCACGGCGTGGAGCTTGCACGGCTGGAGGTGTTCGCTTGCGGTCGACGACGCAGGGGCCAGGTGGGGCTGCTGCGTGCTCGCGGGTGTGCTCGCCGGACCAGAGCGCCGAGGGCACTGCCGAGGGTGGAACTTGTGCGCAAGGTTCCCGCTCACGATCAATGGCGCAGAGGGCCGCCAGGTGGAGCTCGCGCAGTTGGAGGAGGCGTGCATCGGACCAGGGCGCGGGGGTCCCCATCGGAGCTGGCTTGAGCGCTCGCCGGAGATGTGCTGTGGCTGCCGCTGTGCGGCGAGGAGAGAGAGTGAGAGAGGGAGAGGGTTTCCCCTCTCCATTGGCCCGGTGAGGAGAGCTCGGGAGGTCTCTTTTTTTTGTTTATAGTTTGTTGTTTGGTGTTTTATTTGTTTCATTTGATATATATATATATATATATATATATGCATTTATATATATATATATAATATCTTTCTGTGATTATTATATTTTGTTTATAACTCTGTTATTATCATTATTAATTTTTTTATTTTTTTATCAGAATTGATTATATATTTTTTTGATTGATTTTTTTTAGGTGTCAACCGGCGTTCGCCCGACGCTGCACGAGGTTGCGGTGGGAAGCCCCCTGCGCGGGCTCAGGCGATTCTTGCCGCAAGGGCAGTCGGGGCGGAGGTTCGCCAGCGACCGCCGGCCACCCACGAGCTGAAGATGCTGGGGCGTCGTCCGGTGGGTCGGTGCCGCGGTGGTGGAGGGCCGGCGCCGGTAGCTGGCCCACAGCCCCGACGGAGAGCGACTGCCCATCCTCTCTCTCTCTCTCTCTCTCTCTCTCTCTCACACACACACACACACACGAGAGATCACCCGTGGATGAGCACCAAACATAATTACATAAATTTTAAAAATTATATCAATGATGTCAAACAAAAACGGTTAATTTTTATCAATTTTAAAATTCAATTTAAAAATTGACACATCACAATTTTCCAAGTAAAAATAGTTTTGAAAACAATTATTTCCAAACACTCTAAAGTTCTTCTATTCTTCATCTTTTGTATCGCATCTATTCCTCTCTCTCCTTATTTACTCATGAAAAATTTCAAAGGTACATCTTTTATAAATAAATTAGTAATATCAAAATTTGACAAATGGATCCGGCACCTTGTCTCCGTTTTTTAGTATGATAGTATATAGTATTGTATCGAATGGTGTCGAGAAGATTTTTTTTAATTTTTAAATAAAACAAATTTATATTTTAAAAAATTATTTATAACATAACTCTGCACTCAGACATCCATCGCTCCTCTCCTCTATTTCGTCGTGAGTATGGATATATTCGCAGATATCCGTATCCGTCTATAAAATATGAGTCTAAATTAACATCTAAAAAATGTGAGATTTATGAGAATTAAAAAAAATAAAAGTTCGATCAATTCTTTCCTTTTTATTTTTTAACTCCTTTAGTCCATTTTGAAACTCGTAAAAATCTAAAAGACCCACCACGGGCCATTGATATTTCTTAGGCCATTGCTAAACTGTGTTTTAAGATTTTTTAATCCATTATGAAGTTTGTAAAAGATCCACCATTTTTATTGCAGTTTTCTAACTCCTTTTTTTAAAGTTTAAGTCTTTCAAGAAAGTAATTTAAATAAAATAATTTAAAATTAAAGCTAGTCGGATCAGACCGGGTTAACCATACCTAGGGATCAGAGTCGCCCAATTATAATACCGTATAGTACGGTGCGAGTCAGCCAACTATGGTCCTACACATGGGCTAAATCGGTCTAACAAACAGGTTTAAGCATACGTTATTTGCACGTGTTTTTATTTTATCTAAGACATCTCATCTCTTGATGGACTGTTATTACTAATAAGCATCTTGTTATTAATACTCCATCCAAACGGGATATAAAGGATGAAAAGATGTCCACTTGTTGGTGTTAACTAAGGGAGGATCGAAGAACCATTTCTAGTGTAATTAATTATCTTTGACTGCTATCTAACCGCGGTTAAGTTACTCAATCCTAATGCATATTTAGTTGGAGTATTAATCAAAAGCAACAACGAAATACACCATCAGAATGCTATATCTAACCATGGTTAGGTTGCTCCATGCTAATGTCACCTTTAGTTGGAGTATTAATCAAAAGCAACAACGAAATACACCATCAGAATGCTATATCTAACCATGGTTAGGTTGCTTCATGCTAATGTCACCTTTAGTTGGGGTATTAATCTTGATATTAAAATTTAAAGATATAAAATGTCATATTAATGTTGATATATGAGCATTAAATATGATAATTAAAGAAAATAATAAAATTGAAAGTGAAAAGGGGAGAAGATGTTTCTTTTGGACTCTTAAAATCAAGTTTATATCATTTTTGTAGACCTATGATACGGTAAGTTTCAAAGAACAAAATACGTAAAACCCTAATTAAAATAGATGAAAAGTAGCCAAGTGTCCAATGGGTGGTGCCCAGAAACCAAGTTAAAACTATCATTTGTTTTGATATATTATCAAAACTAATTAATATATCATTTGTTTTGATATATTATCAAAACTATCCTCAATATAGGTTGACTGGTATCCCTTGAATATTCGTCGATCGTCGACGGTAGGGAACTGTAGTGATATAGTCACAATCATTCAACCTATATTAAGGAAATTGAAATAAGAGATTTAATTGATAATACACATATTTATAAGGATATATATACAAAAAAAAACTCAAACAGAAAATAGAGGGAATGAACATGACAGAACTAATAAAAGATGCTTTTCTAGTGAGAATTTCTTGCCATTATTAAACGAGTTAAAAACGAGAATGAAGGCTTTCTCTATTCCTTGACAATTGAGTGCGCAAAAATATTTGAGTGGGACGAGGGACGAGAGGAGCATCTTGTGGTCTAGCGGGCTAAGGGAAGAGGAGAACACTGCAGCCTGAGGGGAAGGTAGATTAAGGGTCTGTTTATGACGTTGAGTTTAGGATTTTTATACAAATCTCTCACATCTGGACAGGAGTGACATATTACAGATTTTTTTTAAAAAGAGTAAAAATATAATAATCTCATTTGGAAGGAGAAATCTAGTGAAAATCTATGAAAAGTTCACTCCAATCTGCTTTTGGGGATTTTGGGGGTGAGATAGATATTGAATTTATCTCTTTCCTGGGATCAAAATCGACGTGGACATAGAAGCCGTGGGTCATTGACTCATTCGGTGTGAATTGTTGAGATGTCAGAGATTCTAATGATTGAAATCTTTAGAATCTCTTCCATGATCCAAACCAAATGGACTCTAAAAAAAGTCATGACGGTCACAGACCCATTTTAAAAAATAAAAGAAAAGAACTCTCCATAAAACTTGACTTGACTATAGACTCATCGTTTGAACACTTAAACTGCACTCAGGTTATGTTGCAGGTATAACTGCCATTATTTGGATTATTTAGATATCTTTTTGATAATTCATATGAAATAGGAGTGTAAATACAAAAAACTAAAATTTATAGGTGTATACATGTAAAAAACCCTAAAACAAAATTCAGTTTAAAATTAAAAAACTGATCATTTTATGCAGACAAATAATAAAGTATTATCTTGAATTAACTTTATGGACATCTAATATAGTAAGTTTCAAAGAACAAAATACAAAAAAACCCTAATTAAAATGGATAAAAGTAACCAAGTATCTAATGGGTGGCGTACAGAAGTCCCGCTAAACTTGGTTTCCGATGGTTTTAATGATCGTTTGATTTGATATAAAATGTGTATAAACATTGTAACATCGTAAATTCATGTAATTTGTGTTAATTATAATATTTTATTTCAATCTAAGCGACCTTTTCACTCTGAACTTTTCCAATTCCATCCGGAGCTGTCCGGCGCCCTCAGGCCCAACCCACGAGTCTACACTAACCGGCCCATAGTCCTTGATGGGTCATTGTGAGGCCTCCTTCTTCCCAGAACGGCATGGCTGGGGCCCATGTTTATTGCTTTGTAGGTCGAGTTTTTTAGCCCGACACCAGCCCATTGGCTCTCAGCTCACGGCGTCGAAGACCTTGTCACCATTGTGGTCCATTGACAAACTCTCAATTTTGTTCCCCATTAATTCATTGGGATCCGAATTGACATACCATTTCTTGGCCAGTTTAACGTAAATTTGCAATATTTTTTTTAAAGAAAATGATTTAGTTACTTTTGAGTCTTCCAAAAGTTTTGAAGGTCATGATTCAGTAATTTAAATAGGGTGTTAATGGGTCAGATCTGGGCCGAGGTATTAAAAAAGCACGGGCCTCGGCCTCGTTTGAAAAGGATAAAGTGTGGGCCAATTTTTTAAAACCGAGCCCGGCTCGGCCGGTCCGACCGGTCAACCCGCCAACCGATCTCAAAACCAGGTTAAAGCAATGCTTAGACTGTCCAAGACCTAAAATTCGTTCAAATCCGGTTAACCCGGCTCGACCTGATAAAATCAGTGTGACTCAAACTGGTCAGAGAAATATTTTCTATTTTTAATTTCTTATCATTAGTTTAAGTTTTAATTTTAATTTAATCATTTGACCTTATCATTTAATAATAGTAACGAAGGATTAACATAATTTTTAGAAGTTGAAAAGATTTTAGCGCTAACCTTCTAACTTTTACTCTTTCTAATTCTAGATTATTCCCTACGTGAGTACGTGCGGTCTGCAGAATAACAGAAGGGAGAAGATGAAGACCCGGAAATATTCATAGAGAGAGATGAAGATAAGGAATAAGATGAAGGCTTATTGACATATGAAAATTTAGATGAAGAAGAAATTTGACTTCACACGCTATGAAACTTTTGTTTTACGAGATACTAATTTTAGTTGATAAATTGTCATATGTAGTGTTTATTTAATATATTTTTTATTATTATTTAGACTATCTTAATAATTATTTAATAGATTTATTTTTATTTTTACGATATATGTTAAAATGTATCTTTCATATTTCTAACTTAAGGTATATTAAAATTCTATAATAATAAATAATATTAATATTTATTGTTCTAATATTACGGGTCACGGGTTCACCCAAACGATTAAATTATTGACCTATCACCCACTACCCTAACCGAGTCAAAGTTGGAGTCCAATTTTAAAATATTCGTTTGGGCAGAGCCCCGTTCTGCGGCACTTTGAGTGCTTCGGCTATGATTCCTCCTCTGGTCACCGATGTGAGTGTGTGAATCCCGCGTCCGCGTGGCGTCCGCAATCCACGTACGTGAAGAATGCCTGGCCGGCTGGCCCCGATGTATCCCTGGCCCAGGAAAGGCTCTGTTTTCTTGTGTCTCGGCCTCGCCCGAGAGTATCTTGAAGGCCCAATTTTGGCTGATCAGGCCCGTTTCACATGAGCTACGTACTCATGTTCTTCCTCCTGCTGCCATTCTAACACGTTCATATCAACATTGCCCCTCAAGAAGAAAAGAAAAATACGTCACCTATATTCATACATCTCCGGTTCTTAAAAGATAATTCACGTCCCAAACATGGATTTTACATCCATGGGAGTTGGAATTTGCATCTAAGAGATCCAAGGCTTGCCATGGTCCTTGAGAACTCCAGCCCAACTATTAAGTAAAAAAGAAAAATCAGGTTCACAAGTTTCTACAAACGTTTCAAAAATCGGGTCAGGTATAACAGTCTCTTCGACTGGCTCCACCCATCGGAAAGTGTGAGTGTGCAGTAAGAAGAACTGTTAGATTGATATCTTTTCATGAGAATAATTATAATTATATTATATTTTTAATTTATTTTTAATACGGAACTATTCTCTGACACGCCGTCTCATGTGTTAACCGATTTCAACTTGTTAAGACTAATGAAAAGACCAAGTGAAGAAGATGAATATCCATATAATTGGTCACCTGATATCATCTTCCACTTCTCTCTATTCCATCTTTTTTTCTCCGAAAAGTCCATCTATTTTATTTCTTTCTTCCTCTTCCATTCCCTTCTCTTCTTTCTTCTTCTCAATCCTCTCGTACGCCCTTCTCTCAAGTTTCTTCTCAAGAAAGAAAAAGGAATACCTAAACTAGTACGGATCTCGGTTACCGTCCGTTAATTAGCCAACTTGCACCATCACCACGGCCGGAGCAGAACCCAATTGACAGTGGGGTGGGCTCCGACATCTGCTTGCAACTCGGTGGTCAAATGCCCCTCCCCAGCACAGCATGCGCACACCTGCCTGTGCTGCAGCTTTAGCTATCTTAATCCCCACTTCACACAAACAGAGCACCTGATCATGATCCGGCAGCAGTTGGGCAACATATAAATTATCAAATCGGCATGGGAGAAGAGGTAGAGTAAGTTCAACTCCACCACCCCCCATGGCAGTACGTCAGCATGCAATGCACTGCCTCTTGATCACCATCGGCTCCGGTTCCGGCCAACGACCACGTGCCGGCGAGGGCGCCGCGTACGGTCCTGCATGCCGGGGATCGGCCGGCCTCGGCGCCATAAGGCCACCGGGGGGGAGCTTAAAGAATGCCCAGCAGCACATGGTGTCAACCCAAGGGGATCCCAAGGCCGCGCGCACGCATACGATAATGGTGAGAGGTACAATTATCTTCATCGGATTCTCCCATCACTGGGAGCATCTTCTTCGTTGGAGTTCCAAACGCCTGCCCATAAACAAAAGCTCAAGTGCTTTTCCCACATTAGAATATCATATACATGGGCATCCTGCCTGCTCTTTTCTTCCTTCCTTTGGGGCACAGGGAGGGTGGTCAGTTGGCCATCGGAGATCTCATGATCACCTCACTCGAACCCCTGCCTGTTGAGCGTACGTATCGGCGGCACAACCCCCCTCCTCTTTATTTTACAGTCCACGACTGGAGCGAGTTGGCGAATAGTTAAGAGTAAACAAACGAGGGTTTTAGTACAACGACAGCAGCGCGGCGTGGCCAGTGGATCATACATTGGCTCCTTGCGGATTCCTTCGTATAGATGCGAGTACACATGAAAGGTTTAAATAAATTGGGAGGAATATTCCGGCGTGACGCAGACAGGAGCAGAGTGAAAAGTGTAGCGGAACGAGATGTGCAGCTCTTCGTGGTGATCCCATTCCGAGGCCTTTCTTTAATCTCCTCCCTTTATCGTCACCTTGTTGTCATGGAGATCTCCTGTGATCACACCCATCTGATCCCCGTCAAACTATGCAACAGTAGCATGGTGCCGGTAGAGAGAGACTCTAGATCAATTTGGCCTTTAAGCCAAGGTTTCGGTGATCCGTATGGGATTGGATCTTTTTTGATCCGGTACAGTGCACCCGAGTCGCAACTAACTCGACCCGACTCGGCGTGCATCATCTCCTCCCTCTTCTTCTCCCCCTCTCTCTTTCTCTCTCTCTCTCTCACTGTGACTCGACTCGGCTCGATCGATCCTGAGAGTGATCCACAGCGTATCGGATTTTTCCAGATATGATACAGCACGTCCGAGTCAACCTGAGTCGGACCGAGTCGACAAACCATACTTTAAACATGACATGAGACCGGTGAGATCGAGTACATGCATTTATCAAAAGGGGAGACATATATAGCTCGATCTTTTGACGCATCTATGTATGATGCAATGAATAATTAAAAAGATGCCGTGCCTTCTCTTACTGTAAAAGACAGAGATAAGTCTCCTTATATTTTAGAACCCTTAATTTGATGGGGTCTTTGTATTCTTAATTTGGTTCTTCTCCCCCTTAAGTAAAGCTCACACCTTCCATGAGAAGCAAATCTACTAGTCCATTGGAATTTGCCCCCGGAAAACATCAGATGCTTGCCCACAGATCGCGATCTGTGTGCTATGACTTACAAAAAAAAAAAAAAATTCCACCCCATTTGGAACCGTCGACGAAGCCGGAGACCAAGTGAGAGTATATCTTGAACTCTCCATGTGTGGGGACTGAAAGGATCTCCTTTGTTGGGATTTTGTTCTCTCATTCCCACGGCGTCCACGCCTCCCCTGTTCAGGGAAGTTTTTGGAAATAAGTGGTGGGGGTGCTCGAGCATGCAGGTGTTTAATTAATATGGGATCGATCGACCATTTGTGCTGAACGGATGGATAAATCTTATTAATAAGTCTAATGTTGTCCTCGCCGCGTGATTAAGTCTCTTACTGCATGCATGCTTTGTTTCTATGACAAGATAGAGGATATTAATTAACAAAGGGGCGATTAAATCACCCTCGCACATGGCGAGTTAGTGGGACGCCAGCCCATCTCCGGTTTAATTAGCTTTTAGTCATGGACTGTCAACTGTGTGCTGCCCCTAGAATCGACTAATTAAGCCGGCCTCTTAATTACGCCTTTCAAATTGAGTGCGGCAGTGTCTAATCATCAACTAACCCGAACCCTAGAGATCACAATGATAATTAGTGCATGCATCCATGCATGTCATGCATGTATGAATGCATTGTGTGCTTACTTATCTTAAGGTGTTGTTTGGTATCGGGATAAAAGTTGAGGAGAATAAGTGTAAGTCATTCTAAGATAATTTATATCTAGTCTTATTCTCATGTACGTTTAGTACATAGGGGGTGAAATGGAGTTAGAAAAATAGGGATAAGTCATTCCAACAAAAGGTTGGAATGACTTATCTCCGTTTCCAACCCCAAAATCGGGATTAACCCTGTTTCCCTTAACCCAACTTATCCCTGCCCATTTTAACCATACCAAATAGAGAATGGGGTTAGAGCGATAAAAGAATGCAAGTGGCAGTTTTAACTGAACAAACACTAGTTTCCACTCCCCCCTCGATCAGTGGACCTTGCTTTGGAGATCGACACAGATTGCTTCATTTAACAGGGCAATGATATGATCATTGCGAGGCAACCACCGATGGGTCCACGAGTTGACATGCCGAAACAAGTAGATGAGCCATGAGTCCCGGCCGGCCGACCCCCACAATCCCTTGTGTGGGCGTGCTGCCACCCCTTTGGCCGGTGGTCCAGCTTGCGGGGGGGCGTGCGTGTGCTCCCGTTTTGGCCGCGCAGCACGCAACTCCAAGCCACAACCGGACAGGACAGGCATATTCCCAGCGGCGCGCGCGCGGTAGGGCACTGTGGGGGAACGAAGAGCTCCACGTCGTAGACGACCGCGTGTGCTCGCTCGCTCCCTCGCTCGGGTGATCGCGACGTCCACGACGAGAAACGGCGAGCGGAAGCAGCCAAGAACGCACCCATCCGTGTCCCTCCCCCCCGACCTCGGGGGCTTTGTGTATGGACTCATTTGTGCAAGGCAGATGCCACTCCTCCACCTCACTCACTGGTCATAATCCCACCCCACAAACGGGTGGTATGAATAGATAGATAGAGAGAGAGAGAGAGATGTGCATGGTCTGGTAAAAGGCAATGGGGCACCCGGTTGAGCCATGTTCAATTTGTCGCGATGCTATTTAATTGAGGTGGGCCATTTCGTATGGTTTGACGAATCTTGGAGCCAGAACTCTGGGGAGGACTTCGGATAGAATTTACTGCAAGCGAGGGTGTGGGGATGGGTTCCCATTGGCCCCAAGTCGAGAAGGTCGAGCTAGCGCAGGCCAAGCAAGTCGTCAGCACCACGTGCACCTGGTCGCCATTATCCGTGTGTGGGGGGGGGGGGGGGGTATCCATGGGACCAGCTGGAACTGACTGATCTCCTTTAACCAAAAGGCTGAAGAAGGTTGGCAATAACGTACGTTATGAGGACAACACTGTGTGGTGGATGGAGAGGATCGATAATGTGTGCTAAGAACCCACCCATGCAATGTAAAGGTCTTAATTTTCTTTTTTCTTATTTTTCTTTTGTTAGGATATTCTTGAGATAATGTGTGCTAAAAACCCACTCTCGTAAATCAAATAATTTGTGGGGTTAGAGCTAGCTTGGATATTCTTTTAGCCCCCGTTTGATTGATGAATACCGCTGAATAGGGCAACTATTTGCCTGTCACGGGTCTTATTTGTCGTTGGTGTTCTATTCACACTTTGATGGAACGTGGAATTAACGTGTGGAAGAGCATAATGCTCTTGTTCTTGTTGCAACTGCGTCATCTTATCTGAGTTACGTATTCGACCGAAATGATCGGATACGTTAATCGTGCTAACCGTGCAGATAAGCAACCAACGGATACGCGTCAATTTTGCGTCGGCCCTTAAAGGGTTTGGAGACATGGGGAATGTGGACACGAAGCGACCGCACCGAGGCTAGGAGAGAATTAAGAACATCATTAATTGGCTATGGGCATGGTGAAGTAATCGAATGGTGATAAACATTTGGAACAAACAGGAAGAGGCTTTAAGTAGTTACCAAAAGGTTAATTTACTAGTGAACTGGAAGGCCCATCACGTGAAAACAAGAACCCCCGGCCAATCTCCTGATCGATCATGATATGACTTATGCGGAATACCTCAGCTTTTTTTTCTTTTCTTTTCTTTTTCCTCTTTTCCTGTGACGTGAAAAGAGATTAGCAGCTGGTTTGCTAATTAATGATTAACCCTTCCACATAAAAAGGTTGGGTTTGCTAGCTAGTGATATAATTTATGAACAATAATCTAGGTAGGCTTTCTTTCTTTTCTCCCCATCCCCACTACTCCCTGGTTCTTGCCTGTGAAGATAATGTTGTGCACACGGACCCAACTACTCGGCACGGCAGTGTTTTAGAGTAGCACACTGCACACACACACACACGCACACGCACGCACGCATCCACACACACACACGCACGCACCCATTGATTAGTTGGGCAGTGTTCTATATAGTAATGTTTTAATCACCCAGCTGAGCTGAGCTGAGCTCTTGGACCGCAACCAGCTAGCTGGTAACGAGTACTCATATGAGCGAGCCGGAACTTGAAAGAAGCAGACTTCTCTGCTGAGCACGACGACGTTAGAGGTGCAGTCATACGTATGAACCATCTGTTCCAAGGGTTTTTGTCCGGAGAGCAACCGCCTAAGTAAGAACTACCTGAACCCATTTTTTTTCCTGGATTAATTAGGTTCTTCGCGCGTGAAAATAAGGAGTTTTACCAGCCTCCGTTGTTTTTCATCATCCAAACATCATCTTCTTGAAGAAATAAAGGACGAGATGCATGCATGCTTGGCCATGAGCAAATTTTTTTTTCTGGGACAAAAAACTCATCACATCAATGGTGGATACAACTAGAGACACATTAGCTAGTTTGGCCTTTGCAAACGAAGCAAGGCCTAGCAAAGCCTTTTTCAAGTAGCTAGCAGCCATGAGAATCCATATTGCTTGGGGCCATATCCTTACTAAAGCTGCCCATGCAAACATTTGGCACGTTGACGTCTTATTTTACTTCTGTAGCATGATTAGATGTACGTACGAACTGTTAATGGGTAATGGTAAATTAATTATTAAGGTTACTTGGGTTCAAATTAAATTTTAGTTAGTTCATAAATATTTTCATTGACATTCTAATTCCTTCGATTAAGCTGAACATATATATACACCTTGAGGTTCTTGTGTTTGGGGGCAATACTACTTGTAGAGAAATAGAAAACCAAATAATCCAAACCTTACTACAGGGCATGCTACTCGTAACTCGCATCCAGAGTTCTACTCCCAACGATAGGCAATTTGTC
This sequence comes from Amorphophallus konjac, assembly GCA_022559845.1. Lineage (NCBI taxonomy): Eukaryota > Viridiplantae > Streptophyta > Magnoliopsida > Alismatales > Araceae > Amorphophallus > Amorphophallus konjac. The sequence goes on along the minus strand of CM040117.1, from coordinate 90,032,362 downwards.
CAAGGATTTTCTCCGGCAGTGAGGATCATCATGGAAACCATCGGCAAGATCACTGATATGGGAGGATCCAGACTCAGAAAATCGCACACCATGAACAGTTAATTAATGGCCTATTGCGTAAACAGTTCGTATAGTTGAGACTAGGCGCAGTGGTTGTGGACAAATATGAAGAAAGTTACATATATACTTTCAAACATGGTTCGTCAACTCGGACGTGTCATATCGGATATTTCATGAGAAATCGAGACGTGATCCGGTCGACTCGGATCGAGTCGCTCCTCCTTGTCTCTCTACCCTTCTCTCCGATAATTTAGGTATGTTCCGGCGAGGATCCAGCGGTGGCGGTGAGGATCCGACGGTGACGACAAGGATATGATGATGGAAGACAAGATCCGGTGGTGGCGACGATGATATGGTCGGGAGAGGCGTTGGCAGCCAAGGTGGGGGGCTGCCAGGGGTGGGGCGGGGGCCTCAGGGTGGGGGAAGAAAGGGCTGCCGGGGTGGAAGGACGTCGGGGTGGGGGAAGAAATAGATGTCAAGGTGAAGTAGGACATATTGAGTCTGCCCAAGTCGCATGTGACTTAGATGTATCGTATCAAATCAAAGTGATCTCAATCCAGCACGGATCATCGAGTCGACGAACCTTACTTTCAAACAAACAAGCTCTTGAGAAGTTAGCCCATCATCTATAAAAAAAAATCCCAAACGTTTGGGCTCTTAAACTTTACCTAGAGAGATTTTCAAACGGATGGAATTTCACAATTCATGATAAAAGAGAATCATTGATTAAATATTTTTGCTATCAAATACTGTTGCATTCCAACTGCACAAAGAGAATATATATATATATATATATATATATATATATATATATAAATAAAACTATAAAGGTAGAATGTGACGGTTGATAGGAAGTTCCATGAGATTGAATATTGGTTGGATGCATCTAGTCTCACCTTAGAAATAGAATGCAAATTGTAAAGATTTTTTTTTGGGGGGGGGGGTGAGGGGGAATGAGATACAGGGGAGTAGATTAGAGGGGGGGGAGGGAGGAGAAACCTAGCCTATGTGGTACACCTAGATGGAGCTCCGAGCGCCTCCCAGAGGCACCGCACATGCACTCGTATTTGTGCGGTGTTAGAATATTTGGGCATAGTTCTCTGGACAATAGTCCCGTATTAATTAAATGAGTTATGGTTCATGTGTTTATGACCCTGAGCCTGTGTATCTCAACACTGTAATTTTTTGGATTCAACATGGTAATAGAGCGTGGTCTTGGCCCAACTCCATATATTTATTATCTTGTCACCTCCACCTAATTAATGTCTACGGCCCATCTTGACTATGGGGAGAGGGGAGTGTTGGCAATAGTCCTGTGTTGATTAAATGATTTGTGAATCATGTGCTTATGACCCTGAGCCTGTGTATCTCAACATTACGATTCCGTGGATTCAACTTAACCTAAATGGCCCACCCCCACTGGGGAGGTAAGCATGCGGGCAGCCTGGGCGGAACCCAAGTTTTGAACTTGGATATAAATAAATTTGAGAAGCATATAAAGAATATGATTTCGTCTGTATGTACCCAATTCCAATATTTTTTTTAAGTACAAGGATAAAGATATTCAATACATAAGCACATGGATACGTTCAAGTATATGCGTCTCTTCCAAAAGATAAAGAAAAAGATAGAGCTACATCATGTACTGGACCCTTTGCATCCCCTACTCGGAAACAGTAACTTCTGTGGCCATGGTGCATAAGCCATATAGCCCTACGAGCCCATGCTAGAAACTAGTGAGAGAGACAGAGACAGCGTTACGTACTTCACATAATTTATTGTCCATCGCTCTCTGCCTCATGGATAAGCTCGGGGGTGTGGTGGTCATAGCTTGAATAACTCTTGCTCTGCTCTGTACCCATGCAAGCTTTGACAGGCAATTTTAACTACAAACGTTAATTGCAACCACCGGAAAGAGAAGCAGCTGGCTTGGAAGGGAGGGGGCACCCGGAAGACATGGATGAAAAGCCTTGATGTGGGGAGCTGAAACAATCCCAGCGGTTGAACCTTAAATTCTCTCAAACTCAAAGCATCCACTCGCCGGCGTTGGATGGCCAAATAACCTGGAAAAGGTTTGCAAGAAAACGCTTCCTTGACACAAAACAGTTGAAAAACTATTATTTTTTTTTGGAAGATAAGGGCCGGGGACTTGTTTTCCTGTAATCTATTATCTGTGCATGCAATGAGTTAAATATACGCATTTGCAGATGCCCTTACATTATTTACTCTTTTTTCTTCTCTTCATATTTATATAGTAGTTTTCTTTCGGCCGATTGAAGTCGCCGTTAAAAAGGCTGGCCCCCTCATAATATGTCTAGAAGACGGAGAAGGCTACCCCTATTTGTTAAAATGGCAAAGGCCGCCTCCACTGCGCTCTGGAAAAGATGAAAACTTTGACATTCTTTATTGACCACAGCGCACCAATCGGGCTCGCCGGAAAATAAAAGCTGTATCCACCACTATATAGCGTATGTACATGTCGGGAGGTAGGGGGGTGGTGGAGTGAGGGAGGAGGAAGCAAGAAAGTAGGGATTTTGGAATAGAATGTGAGAGGGAAGTGGCCATTTTCCTGTGTAAAGCAGCGAGCTAGCGGTTTGACAACACCGCCGGGCCCGGCAGTGAAAACCCATAGCGTTGAGAGCGAGAGAAAAGGTGTGGATGGAACTGTGGAGGGCCGCCGGGGGCGCGCGTATGTGTATGTCGGACAGGTTTTGTCGTCCACAGTCTTGCAGATAAAAAGAGTGGAATGGTGGGAGGGAGGAGCAGCAGCGGCAGCCGCAGGGTTCCTGAGGAAAAGAGAGCAGTGCCCATATCAACAGTTCTTTTTTAATCTTTATCCAACAATAACAATAAGAGAGAGAGGGGGGAGGGTCGGAGAAAAGAAGCTAAAAGAAGCTTAGCTCATACCCACTCCTCTCTGTGTGTTCCTCTTTCTTTAGCTTCCCCTGTTCCCAAGGGTGCTGCGTGTGCATGTGGCTGATGGGAGAGAGAAGAGAGAGAAGGCGGGAAGGGGTGTTTGTTGCCGTTGGCCTTTAGTAGGCGACTGGGTTTCGGCTGTTCTTTCCCCTTTCCTTTGTTCTGTCCTCCCCGCCCTCTCTCTCTCTCTCTCTCTCTCTCATCCTCATGTGTGAGGATGGTATTTGTTGGGTGGCGCGACAAGGCCTGTAAGACACAGAGAGAAGGGGGAGGCAAGGGTGGCCTTGTTGGTTCGATGCTGCTGGTTGATCCTTGGACACCACTTGGGGAAAAGAGTGAGCGTCCTCAGTCCTGGTCTTCTCTCATTCTCTCCTCCCTCAGATCACCCCCCGGTCTGCTTCCCCTTCCCTCTTTCTGATCTACCCTCCTTTTTTTCTTTTCCTTTTCGCTGTCCTGTTGGATTTGTTTTCTCGAAAAACACACGTACGTAATGGATGGTGGGTTTTAATTGCATGTTGGGGATGTGTCTTTTGCTGCCCCATTTGCATGTGCCTGCTTTGTGGCTGGCTCTGGTTAGCTCTCTCATCTGTTTCTCTGCCTTTTTCCGTAGAATGTTGGGTTCCCTTCTTCCCCTTCTTTTCATTTCTGTTGTTTCTATCAAATTTCTGTCGTTCATTTGTGGAAAGAACGCTGCTTTTTAGCATTCTTCGGGCTTTCACTGCTTGTTTTGGGTGATTATTTCATCTGTTCATCATCATCGTGTGGTTGTTTCTCAAAGGCAAGTAACTATGAGAAGCTAATGCTTCCAATTTAGTTAAGATAATGGGATATATATCTGTCTATTCCCATGATAGTTGCTTCCATGCAAAGGCACTGATTCTAGTGTCTCCCCCGTAAAGATCTTGCCTTTCACCTCAACCAACCTCCCCAGCTCCGCGTCATCCTGCTGCTGTTGCTCACAGTCTCTCCATATTTTTATTAGCATCTGCCGTTTACCTTTTTCCATTACAATCCTCACATGTTCTGCCTTTTTTTTCTTAATTATTTGTTTTGTAATTCTTTGTCCAGATCGTCCTTCTGCAATTGGTTTGGTTCTTTCGTTGTGGGTTTTCGGCAACTTGGTAAGATTCCTTCACCGTCTCACTGCCTCTCCCATCTTCCTGAGTTGAGAAAGATGCTTCCTGTCTGCCGATTTCAATGCCCCCCTTCCCCTCACTTCGAGATGTCGTTGGTTTTGCCCTCCCTGCTGCAGGTGAACTCTGGCGATTTTGTGCCACGCTAAAGCCAGTGGATTGGAGGAATATAGATCCTAGGGTTTGTGATTTGCGTAGCTGCTGCTCCCCGCCAACAGCCAGATCTTTAGAGATATTTGTAAAGACCAAGGGACACTCTGTTTCTATTATACAACTTTAGGCAGTCCCTGAACAGGCAAACTATAAATTATTGGAGGCAGGGGTGGTGGTGTCAGCTTAGTGCTTTGTGGGTGTCGTCGATCTCTCTTATTAGTTTACTATGGTAGAGGGTTTCTTACTTCTACTTCTTCTCTGCTGACCCATTTGGCACTGGGCTCTGTGGGCTCTGCCGTGGACCGAGGACACAAGCCGCCATATGCTGTAAACCGCATCTTTGGTTCAGTTGTCATCCGAGTTGCTGGAAGATGAGCAATGCCCTTTAAATCCTGTGTCCCATTCCTCCTCCTTTGAGAGATCTCTTTTCTTTCTTCCCCATCTCTCTTTCACGTGTATGCTCTCTTTTCATCCTTGAAACATTTGATCCACATTGAAGTAGATATTCAACTTCCTCATTTCAGTGGGGGCCTTCTCTACTGTTCTCATCAGTTGTTTTATCCTTAGAATTAGTCTGCTTTCTTGCCAAAATGGTATGGTTGTCCTTCTCGACTAATATGGGTTGAGAAAGGAAAAGGTTTTAGCAGAGATCCTTGACTGTTGCTAAGGAGGTCTACACTACACGAGTGAGAAGATGAAGTTTATGAAGCTTGGTTCAAAGCCTGATTCTTTCCAGACGGATGGGAATGATGTCAGGTGAGGCTTGAAGAGTTTCTTTCCTAATTTGAATATATTTCCATGAAAGAGTCTAATGTCGTGTACTTAAGAGGCATGTTGACATCTTGCTTTTATATTGCTATATTTCCTCTTGGAAACTTCTCATGTGTTCAATGTGGCTGTTATTTGGCATGCTAGCCATGATCTGGGTTGAGGAAAAAGAACCATGTGACTATCTAGAAGAATATTTCTCTTTTTATTTTTGGCCGCCTACATAGTATTTAGTAAACACTCCCCCCCAACCCTGTGCCCACAAAAAGAAAGAAAGAAGGAAAGAACGCTTCAGAGAAGACTTCATAGTGACGATCTTGCATTTTATCATCTGTGGATCCTAAATGAACAAGATTTGGAATTATAGGTAGGACACGAGCATTTAAAATTTTTGCAGGAGAATTTGTTTGCTAAGCACTAACTGCTTCTACTGAAATTTGATGGTTTTTTTGCTTAACTAACAGATTTTAGTCAAAAAAACAAAAGCAAAAACCACTGCAAATCCATTCTGCTGTGGCTTCTGCAGTAGGCATTTAGCACCTGACTATTCTTGCATCTTTTCTTCTGTTTTTTTTTTGTATGGTTGTTGTGAATAGTTCTTTAATTTCAGGGAAAAAATAGGATATCTTTATGATAAATCATAGATCAGATTTTTTTTAATCTTTTTCAAGAAAGAGGTGCTTTCAAGTGAAACAATTAATTAGCAAACTTGGTACTCTTTGTCATTTAGCTGGTGCTATGTTAGTTTTCTAGTAATATGAAACTTTAAAGCCCATAGGTTTCCAACAAAAGTCGTTAGTTATGGCAACTAAAAGAGAGATGCTTTATTTTGCCCTTGATTAGGTATAAATTTGGACCTTTCCTCTATGTTTTAATAACTCCATCTGGTCTATTTCTTGTCTAATTTGTTACTTGTTGATATAAGCCCTGTAAATGATTCAAGTATTATCCCTTTAATTGGTATTTCTGACTTGTATTCAAGGTTTTACTCTTTTTTTTTTAATTCATTCAATTGACCAAAACATTCCTGAAGTGCAGATTTGTGGCAACTGAACTGGCAAGTGATATCACTGTTAATGTGGGAGATGTGAAATTTCATCTGCACAAGGTACTCATTGCTATTTCCCTTTCATAAAGCTGACTTTTGAGCTGATGAACTTGGAATATATTCCTCATCAGGATCCTATTCTTGAATCATTCTAAAGTGAAGATTTGGAAGTCTGCTTACATACGAAGAGAGGGGGAAAGTGAGAGCTTATTGTCGCATCCTCTGCATCGTAGTAAATAGTTTTGTCCACGTGATTCAAGTAGCCAAAGGCTTTTCCTTTTGTCTCTAACTGTGTGTGCGGTGCATTTTATGTGCATTGGACATTTTGTACATAGTTTTGTGTGTCAAGGGATTGCTTTTCTGCAAGAGTTTACGGCTTTGCCTCGCTGAACTCTTAACAGCAAATGATTGCCATAAGTATTTATTGCAAAACCCAAAAAGTCTTGTTGCATTAGTTTGTGGGCCAAAGTACTGAAGTTCCAGGCGTTGTCTTTTATTGCCAAACCATCCTTTTGACCTGCATTGATGTCACACTTGCCTTTCCATGCAGGTTGGTGATTTGTCATGCTAAACTCATAACAATAAAGAGTTTAGTTGTTGTGTCAAATCAAGGCCAAAATCTATTTAATTAGAGAAAATATTCACAAGTTCCATGTTTAGCTATGTAATATTGTATTATATATAATTTTTTCAATGGCATTTTTTGCTGTGAAAACAATCAGTCTAAATGGAGAGATCAAAAGTCAAATCCATGTTCATGTATTATGGTGGCACTCCTTTCTTGGATTTCTACTATGCATTTATTTTGACGATCCAGAACTTATTTTCAAGTAGCATGAAAGGATGATGTGCACTACATGTTTACATATGCTGCAGTTTCCCCTTCTGTCAAAGAGTGCTCGCCTGCAAAAGCTGGTTGCACTTGGCAACGAGGAGAACACTGATGATATATATATTCCTGATATTCCTGGTGGCCCTGCTGCCTTTGAGATATGTGCTAAATTTTGTTACGGCATGACAGTCACACTCAACGCTTACAATGTGGTGGCAGCTCGTTGTGCAGCAGAATATCTAGAAATGAGTGAGACTGTTGAAAAAGGGAATCTCATTTACAAAATTGAAGTGTTCCTCAATTCTAGCATTTTGCGCAGTTGGAAAGACTCAATTATAGTTCTTCAGACATCCAAGTCCATGCTTCCGTGGTCTGAGGACTTGAAGCTGATTAACCATTGCATAGATTCTATAGCTTCCAAAGCATGTATGGATGCTTCCAAAGTTGAATGGTCTTACACCTATAACCGAAAGAAACTTCCCTCTGAGAATGGTCTTGAGCAAAACTGGAATGGGGTCAAGAAACAACAAACAGTGCCCAAGGACTGGTGGGTTGAGGACTTATGTGAACTTGATATGGATACTTATAAGCGAGTGATGATGACCATAAAAGCTAAGGGAAGAGTATCGGGAGAGGTGATGGGAGAAGCTCTGAAGGCATTCACATATAGAAGGGTCTCTGGTTTTAGTAAGGGTATCATTCATGGTGGTGATGTCACGAAATACCGGTCGCTTGTAGAGACTATCATCTGGATGTTGCCCACAGAGAGAGGTTCAGTTTCATGTAGTTTTCAACTCAAGTTACTAAGAGCTGTCAGTTTGCTGGACTGTGGTGAGATGAGTAAGAAGGAATTGATTAAGAGAATCGGCCACCAGCTAGAGGAAGCTTCCGTTCCTGATCTTTTGATTCTCAGGACACAAGGGGAGAGCACAATATATGATATTGACCTGGTGCTGAGTATAGTGGAAGAGTTTTTACTACAGGAGAATGGGAGTGCTCTAACATGCACTCACATGACTGAAGAAGTTCAGGAGATTGGGAGCCCCAAGTTTGTTTCAGGTGCCTCAAAGCTAGCTGTAGCAAAGCTGCTGGATGGCTACCTTGCTGAAATAGCCAGAGATCCCAACCTTCCTCTTTCAAAGTTTGTAGATCTGGTTGAAATGATACCTGGTGAGTCAAGACCAGTTCATGATGGGCTTTATCGTGCAATTGACATGTATCTGAAGGTAAACTCATGAACTTCCCAAGGTTTTCTGTTATTTTGCATGCGTAGGACTATTAAGGTTAAGTTCAGTTTGCTGATCGACTTGAAGGTATAGATTGGTAGAATTTCAGTACCGTTTTAGATTATCAAATGAAGCATCATATGCATCATTTGTGTTTTGTGCATTTCTAATACTTAATAACCATGCAAAGAAGTCGTGCAAAAATTTCTTTTGATTCTATTTTTTAATTGAATTAAAGTAATAGGACTTCTTGAAAGTATCATGAGAAACCTTTTTCTCCGTTGAACTATTCTTAAAGGACATTTGTAAAGCTACTTGATAAAATATAGATGTAAAAGAGCTGGTCGATGTTAAGGAATACTCTTTAATGTCTCAAGGCAGACACTCTAATGTCAGAATAAAAGGAAGTTGTGTCAAAATCTATAAACAAACAAAACCACTTGATCCCATCCTAATTTTTAGGTGTAGATCTAATAATTCACAAAATCTGAAAGGGTTTACAAGAAATTTTTTTTTTTGGGCGTACATGAGTGCTTTTGAACCAACAAAAGCATGTGTCTGTGTGTGTGGTCCACTTAAGGAAGATTTTTTTCCCTTTTTCTTTGTGTGTTGTTTGGGGGGGGGTGAGGAGTTTCATTCCTTAGATTCCCTGAATGGGGATAGGTAGTTTGTGTGTGTGTTGAGGGTTTTTTTTGAGGAGATTCATTTCTTGGATTCCCTGAATGAGGATAAGTAGTTTGTATGTGTGACATTTATTGATCTGTCTCTTGTTGGCAGTCTTTCAAAATTGGGTCACAGTCGATCACTGCATCATTCTGGATCCCCTCCTTCCTTTTCCACCATGTCTGTGTATGTGTGCACCAAGTCTTTGTTGCATGTGCATGAGGGGGGTTGAGGAGTCTCATTCCTTAGATTCCCTGAATGAGGATAGGTAGTTTGTGTGTGTGTTGAGGGGGGTTTTTGAGGAGATTCATTTCTTGGATTCCCTGAATGAGGATAGGTAGTTTGTATCTGTGACATTTATTAATCTCTCTTCTTGGCAGTCTTTCAAAATGGGTTTTGTTCGCAGTCGATTACTGGATCATTCTGGATCCCCTCCTTCCTTTTCCACCATGTCCGTGTATGTGTGCACCAAGTCTTTGTTGCATGTGCATGAATATTTCTTTGAGCAATGCTATGGCACCACATTTTTTATCACTGTTCTTGCCCCACTCTTGGGAATCATCGAACTATAAGATCGGACTATCTTTGAAATACAGGACTTTCGGCACTCCCAAGTTCACCTCTTGACAGATTTAGACACTGTTGTCCAATCTTGAGATGAGGCGGCAATGGTGAGTGGCAAGAAAAGTCATAAAAAGTGTGGTACCAGAGCCTTGCTCGTGCTTCTGTATCTCCTCATTTCTCTTTCTAATACCAGCAGTTACTACTGCATGGCATGTCTTCAAGTCAGATCAATGATCCTGTTTTTTTTATACATCCGAGCAGGAGCATCCAGGGCTATCCAAGAGTGAGAAAAAGAAAATATGCAGCCTAATGGACTGCAAGAAGCTATCAGTGGATGCATGCATGCATGCTGTTCAGAATGAGCGCCTCCCCCTACGGGTTGTTGTCCAAGTTCTCTTCTTTGAGCAGGTGAGGGCTACGGCAATAGCTGCTGTTGATGGGACACCTGATCTTCCGGCAGGTGTCAGATCATTGCTCCCACCAGAGATTGGTGGTTCCCATGGCAGCTGTAGGTCAGCTGCAACGACTAGCACTACGGATGACGACTGGGACGGTGTCACTGCCGTTGAGGCGCTGAAGTCAATCAAGTCCATGAGTGTGGTCAATGGAGGAAGCCAAAGGAGTAGCAGCAGCAGTGACATTAACAAGAACGGTGGTGACAAGGGCAACAACAAAGAGAAGGGGATTCTGGTGCCAAAGAAGTTACTCAGCAAGCTCTGGTCGAGTAAGAATCAGGGTGGGGAGAACAGCAGCTCTGACACATCTGGGAGTCCCAACTCTACCAACCTGGAGGAGCCAAAATCAACACCCTCTCGAAGCACGAGGCACTCGGTTTCATAGCCAACAGGATTAATGGTGGTTCAGCTTCACGGCAGCTGCATGAGTCGGTACTAGTTTCATGTTCCCTTCTGTTTCATCAGTTTCTCCCTGTCTCTGGAAGCCGTTTTGTGAGAAACACTGACTTTGAAAGCTTGACAACATGGGAAACTGGAATATCTCAAGATCCTAAATTAAGAGTTGGGTTGTTAGTGTAGAAAGTGTTCTTTTCTCGGTGGGTTGTTCCTGTAATCATGATGACCCCGTTCTCTTCTGATGTACCATATAATGGAAAGGAAATGCTTAATCTTTCACAGGAGCTGTATGAAGACAATGTCTGTGAGATTGTTAGCTTTTGATTCTTTCCCAGCTGGAAGTGGTCTGGCTTGTCACGTTCTGGGGTTAAATTGGTCCACTGCAGAATCCGGTTTTCTACATGTTTTGTCGAATTATAATGCAGTTATCATCAGACTGCTGTAGGCCATGACAGCGGGGTAGTCGATCTCAAATCTAGCATAGAAGAAGAAAAAGCTACCGACTTGGAGAAGAATGCTAGGCACCTTTTGTTGGAGTGTGTACTTTGAGCGGAAGTCTGTATCCACATGCATAGGAGGAAGATTGCGCAAAGAAGATCGGCTACGCAGTTGAGTCAGATCAATTACGGAGTCGTGCTGATTCTCGACGGAGACGCACGTAATCTCACAGCGTCTCCCTAGTTTTCTCTCTCTACATAGTTGTTGAATGCACGTCTTTTATGGGACACACATGCAAGCATTTATACAGCGAAGTGATTAGTTCAGGGTTTTGATCTAATTAGATTTCTAGTTGCTACTCATATTCGGAGCCCATGGGCCATATATGGATTGTAGGCCTGTTGACCATTCATGTCGACTAAATTGAAGTGTGTTAGTGAGGGCCAATAACATTGATAAGTGGATCACTAATATTAGGTAAAATATAATATTCTCTCACTTGATCCATCTTATTATAATCATATTAATTTTTTTTCAAAATCATATACATATATAATATAATATAACTTAAAAAATATTTAAAAATTTTGATTCCATTGGGCTACATCTGAAGTGAAAGCATCTGATATAAAATAAAAAATCACATGTTGATCTAGTCAATAGGATTTGTAAGTCTAACTTGTGAAAAATCAAATGACATGAGTCATGACGATAAATAAATTCAGTCACACATTTCGTGTATCACAATGTCACCAACTCATCACAGTTGGACATTGGATTTGGCATTGTAAACAAATCAAACTTTATGTTTATTTACTGGTCACTACATTTTGTCAACTATAATCTATCTTCATGAAATAAGCAGAATTAAATAATCATCGTCATTGAATGTGATCACACATAAATAGAAAATGTGTCATTGCACGTTGAAAGAAATAATGTGATCTTTTATTTAGTTGCACATAATTTATTGATAACTATTTAGAGTACTTTTTACCTAATGTTATGTCACAACATGTGTCATAGATATTAGATAATTCTTTAGTCTCTCTAAGACAACTCTCGTATCCAAAGTTCTACTATCTTTGTACGTTATTGTCCAATAGGAGAAATTGTATCGGAATGATCATGACAGTGAAGTTCACAAATAGCAGAGTAATGCTCAATTCCGTATCTAAATGACCTGCTTATTAGTCTCAAATAATTATAAAATCAACTACCATTGTGGAAATCTCCATAATGCTTCTATTGCACTAACCGTTAATATTTTTGGTCAACAACATAAATAGACTTCTTTACGTATAGATAACCACTGTAGTTCATATCAACATAGTCGATAATCAGTAAATAATCATATATATATATGAGCGTACATGTAACAATATCTTTCAAATATTTAGAGTCTCTTACTCAACATACGAGTGTTTTAAGTACTTTAAATATACACATCAACTATAATAAGACTTCCAACTTTAGAACTTAATAAGGATATTACAATAATTAAGTTTATTACTTTATCTAGATGCATAAATCTTTCTAAAATTTTAATGATATAAACTGCACGAGAAAATCACAACACACCGTCAAGTGCTTATCTCTTTATATCCTAAAATATCATTTGAAAAGAATCTCTACGTTTTATGTAATACTCAAAGAAACATTAGTGATATATAAGTAATAACTGAAGATTAACTTACTCCTGTTGACCTCTAGGTATATATAAATCTTTGTACTTTCATGAAATCTGAAGCTCATAATTTATTCGTTAAAAATTAAGGAATAATAATTGTGTAGCACAATTAATTTCATCGAATATATGTCAAATGTTTTATTTCAAAATATATAAAACTATCAAATATTCATATACACCTTGTAAGTATAGTCTCACAAACATGACTATCTTAAATAAGAACTCTTGAAAACTAAATAGAAGAACTCATGCTATAGTCAAGTACCTTCATTTGAGTGAATATTGAGTATTGATTTGACATTATCTAAGAGTTTGACTCTTCCTTAATGGACTTATGTCAATCAATAAAACATTCACTCTTTGTATCTCCCTTGTCAATGACTTTTTCTATAAGTCACTTAATGAATTATTCTTCTAAAATGTCATTCTTTTCAATGGGCATTAGAACGATTCTAGTCACATGAGAAGTAAACTTCTAAGATTTTTCACTTCATTAAAATGTCATCATGTACAACTAAATAGGGAGAAAGAGACTATGAATGTCATTGTATTTGAACCTTAATGTTAATGCATTAAATAAATCTCCTAGGAGTCAAGAGAGCTTAATTGACTCTCACTGATTTATTTCCGTTTTGAATATTATATATTAAATATATTTCTAAATGTATTATGTACATTAGTGAAATTATACGAAAACTTTAATGTTGTATTTAAATAACTTAATGATTTCACAAAGATTATCTTAATGGGATAGACCATTGAATGTTATATCTTACATAGTTGAATAAACACAAACAATTATATCTCTCTCACTTATCAAATAACTCAATAAAAAATTATCCTATCAAATAAGGTATAGAACTCACGGTGCAATCATAAAAGAAGCAATAAACTTAAATACTCACATATATGGACAAATGTAAATAGCATACGGGGTTTTCACTTTAATCCAAAGGGAATCTTAAAACCAATTGATCTGTCACCTTGGTATAAATAGATCAGTTATATCATTATGATCTCACCTTTGGGTGAAAACTATAACATGTTAGTGATCTACTTTCCACCTAAATTAAAGATCAAATATATGATGGAACTATCACAAATATGCAAATTGATGTCATGAGAAGTTCATATCTTTAGGTATGTAAGTTTCTCAGAGTAAATGTACAAATTAGTATTATTCCATCTTTCTCATGTCATGAGCATGAGCATTCTTTTAGGAGTAAGACTTCACTTCAAAAATATAAGTACAATGATGACATCATTCAAATCTTAATAGAGAAAACCTTATCATTATTAATACTTAAGGCCACTTTGGTGGACTACTTAAGCACTTTAGAACTCAAAAGTTTTAATCAATCCCCACAGTGATGTCAAACAAGCTACACTTGCATTGATGTCATTTAATATTTTAAAAGTAAATGTTATCGATCTAGTTGTCTAGGTTCACTTTGGTGACAAATCTAAGCAATTAGAAATAAAAAAATTTTAATCTCTTAATAAACAACATCATAATAATAGTTATGTATAGCACACTAGCTATTTGACATCACTCAATTTCATAATGGATGCATCAGAGAATCTAATGTAAAGACTCACTTTAGTGACAAACGTAAACATAGAATCCTGATATATTAACATATCGAGTATCTTAATGTGCACCACACTAACATATCATTTTTACATAAGAAAACTTAACTTTTTTATAGACCCAGGTCCACTTTGGTGAATGCCCTAGTAAAATTAGAAAATAAAAATTCTTTATTTTTTAAGAAGTGATATTTGGCAAAAGTAAGTGCAAATGAAAGGATTAAACCAAAATATTATCATCAACAAAATATAGAGATAGCTAATTCCATACATAAATGAGATCAATGACTCAATAAAATCTCCTTAAGTATCTCTATACGATAACAATGAGAATTATAATAACATGCATGAGCACAACTTTATGATATTATCCAATTATTTTAAGAAAAAATATTCTTCATGTTTAAGGTCACTTTGGTGGACTACTTACACACTTTGAATACTAAAGGTTTCCTCAATTCCATAAGAACAATATCTGAGAAGGGTAAAATCAACTCGGCCCAAATACGGCCCACTAGCGTCAGGCCTGCCTCAGCCCAAGACCCGTCGGGTGCAAAGTTGGCCTCTCGACAGTTAGCGGCCCACACCAGGCGGCCCAATGGAGATGCACAGGAGATTCACTAGCCCACAAGGGGCATCGACATGGGCATCTCAGGCGTCGGATGACTCTCTGGCGACCGACTATTACTCCTGAACGTTACTCCCGCCATTGCCGACCTCTACTCCAATAAGGGCGAGCATGCGCTTAGAGCGCCATAAGACTCGCCCGAAGGCCGCACTACTCGGATGAACGGGCGCATAACGGAAAACTCCCCACAATCGCAGGGATGCGTTACCCCACGACTCACGCCTTTCCCTGTTAAGGGACGAGCCTCCACCACCAGGACAACCAGTATAAATAGACCTCCAATCAGATGACAAAAAGGAGGACATACACAAACACACAAAGACACGCGGATACAGACATACAAGAAGGCAGGCCCGCTCGGTGAGACACCCAAATACTCGGAAGAGGAAGGAGAGATACCAAAGAGGGTTAACCTCCGAGCACACTCTCCGACACGACGAGCACTCTTCGAGCACCCGCTAGATATAGCAAGCACATCTAGAGACTCCTCTCCAACTCCCAGGCTTGACTACTCCCCTCTCACGCTCTCTCATCTTCTCTATTTCCTGTTGCTCTTCGCCTTGCCACGGTCCTTAAGCATCGGAGGGTTGTCCCCTGAAGTAACGCCTAGGGCTCCTTCAGACACCTTCTTCCTGATGTTTGTAGGCTTCCACAGGTGGCTAGATGTCATTCCCCAATCAAACAAATATCAAAAGTGTGGTACGAGGTCTGGGAGACCATTTTTCTGACTCTACCCTTTTTGGCGCCATCTGTGGGAACGATATAAAAAGCTATGGCACCCCGTGGAAGCTACCGCAACACCAGCAACCGTGGCCGAGGATCCCACCAGGCCTCAAGTTCCCGATGGAGGCCTCAGGAGGCGTCCTCATCCACACGGCCGTAGCGCGGCACTACCACGGATGAGCTGGCGGAGGTGCGCCGCCAACTCTAGGCCTTGACAGAACTCTGCCAAGGCCTCCTCAACCGGTCGGCGGGGCAAGACCACGCCCCAACTGAGCTGCCCCAGAATGGAGGGGTTGCGACCATGGAGGAGTCTCGTCGAGTACGAGAACCCTCCCACACTTCTGCTACACTAGCACGGCGTCCGTGCAGCTCGCCCACACCACGACCTTGCAGCCCGCTCCACTCAAACCCAGAGATGGCTCAGCGGCTGCGACACTACGAAGAGGTAGAACGCGAGCTAGAAGGCAAGGTATAGTACCTTGACGATGTTCTACACACCGTGAGAACTCGGGGGCTGATCGACGACGACATCGACTTCCATGCCCCCTTCTCTAAGGAGATCATGGAGGCTCCCATTCCTCCAAAGTTCTAGCTGCCGTCATTCACCCCCTACAACGGCACCACCGGCCTGGCTGACCCGTTATTCTAGGTTTTCCCCTTGCTGAGCCTTCTCTCGCTCCTTCTCTCTTGCCTCCCGAGTCTTCCCCACCTTCTTAGCGTCCCATGGTCTATGACTATTGTCGTCGTCCTCTTGATCTAGGCGATGTTTCTTTATCGCTGGTTGACAATGTTGGTGACTCTCAGGGACAAGACGCGCCCACTCCTGCTCATGTTCTACCTCCTGTGGATCCTCTACGGCGTAACCCTCCACGTAACCGCCATCCTCTTGATACATTTTGTAATGCCCTAGATCTTTATTGGATCATTATTAGGTCTTTCGGATCATTTTTGGAAAATTTTGGATCGCTTTTGTAGCTCCCGAGTTGAGTTTTACGATCCGTATGGAATTTTCTCTCGTACAAGTTACGGAACCCTACGGTGAGTTTATTTATTAGTTCATCGACTCGTGGACGCCGCAGTTGCAATGTACTCTTCGAGACGATCGTTTTGACTATTTTTGTGTATTTTTTTGAATTAGTCTATTTATGGGCTAATTATCAGATTTTTAGAAATTAGGAATATTCCTAATTTCTTTTCTTTTTCTTTTCCTTTCCTCTCTCCTCCTTCTCTTTTCGCCGCGACTCTCTCTCTCTCCCATTTTCTCTCCTCTCTCATTGTTCTGGCTCCGGCTGTAGACGGAGGAGGCACAAGGGCGAGGTGGCGACGGCGTGGGGACGATCGGCTGCGCGATGGCACGAGGATCGGGTTGGTTTTGGCGCGATCCCGAACGGTGGATTCAAAGCCGGCGGTTGAGCTCGCGTTATGGTTTTCAGCGCGGTTTAGTCGCCTCGGCGCTCGGTTTCTTCGGTGGAGGTAGGGAGACGGATCATCACTTCCTCCTGCACGTTTTCCTTGTGATTGCACGTTGTTTGGTGCTAAAAAGAGCGAGTTTGGGCTCGTTGAGGTGAAACCGTGGTTTTGTGGGTTTCGTATGGTTCGTCGGAAAACGGCAATGGATTTTAGATCAGTTGTATTAATGGACTCCCTAGAACGTTTGCGTTCCATAGTCACTGATTTCGTGTCGACTGGCGGCCATTCGGGACCGTTAGGAGCCCGGGAAGTCCGGTGACTCTATTTGGGTCAATTTTAAGAAATCGCTCGTTTGTCAGCCGATCTAGCTCCGGTTGGAGTCTATGTGTTTCCCTGTGTGATTGTGGTTGTATCCCCTTCGTTTCGGAACGAACGGGGCGTGGAAAGGCCACGATCGGGCCGATCTCGTGGTTTGCTCGCCGTGACGCCTACGCGGTTTAACAGTAACCGCGTTGGGCTTAGGGCGGCTGGTTTTGGACCGTTTAGAGTGAGTTGGTGGGCGTCTGCGCAGTCGCACGATAGACCGCCCAGTGGATGGCGCGGCCAGGTGTGAGCCGCCCAGTCCACTCGAGCGGATGGTTCTCAGCCGTTCTGTTTTCCCGTGGTGTTGAGCGGCCAGGTCTTGACCGCTTGGCATGGTTGACCTTGGGTCAACGTTTTAAGGCGGTTCATGGGGCGGTTCTCCCTTAGCCATCCTGTGCGTTGAGCGGTTTGTCCCTAGACCGTTCTGACCGTCGTTTGACCGAGTATTGTAGTAAGTCAGTTGGCTTGAGCGGCTTTCCCTTAACCGCTCTATGCCTTGGGGCGGTCCAGCCCTAACCGTCCAGTCTTTCAGTACCCTGAGGTCTGTCCTGTTCAGCGGTTCCGTGCAAACAGTTCTGTTCGATTGAGTGGCCCTGTCCAGACCGTTCATGTCCTTTGGGCGGTCCCCCTTAGACCGTCCAATTCACTGAGCGGCCCTTTGGTGACCGCCCATGTTGTTGTTTCTGCAATTGTGTCTGTTGGCCGTGATGGCTTTTCTCGTGTCCGTCTGTCTAGTGTTGGTCGTCTACGTGAGTTAGGGAGGGGTCTCTAGCGGTTCTAGATTGGACTGTTAGTGTCGGCTTGTCCGTCGGGTGGTTTTCTAGATGGTTCAGGGTTGACCGAGTGCGGTCTACTCTTTGACTGCTACAGTTCCCTAGCGACCCAACCTGAGACCGCCAGTGTCCTTGTCTCTGGTTGTGTAGCGACTCTCACTTGACTGCTTGGGTTGCCTAGCGGCCGAGTGATGGATTGCTTATACCCAGAGTGTCGTTTCCCGTCGTTTCCATTTTCGTTTATCTTGGCATGGCCTTGTGGTTGCCCGATTGCACGTGGATGTCACCCGATGTCCTATGAGGGCTATAACCATGTTACGAGGTGGCCAAGAGAGCATGTACTTGTGTGTCGTTGTCGGGTTCTGGTCAACCCGGTGTGACCCAGTGGTTGACATGTAACCTTTTGTGTCTCGACGGTTCTGGATGTCTCGAGGTATCGCTTTATCTCGGTCTACGTGTCCAGGTGTGCTAAGGGTCCTCGGTGTTCCCTCAGGTCTTCGCGTGTCGTTTCCTTCGATAACGTCGTTTTCTCTGGCTTAGGATTAGACCGATTGGCGGCTTGTTCCGCTGTCTGTGACGATCTTGCCTCCGAGTCGTTTGACTCAAGGATCATTACGTGAGTAGGTCTAGTTGCCTGGTCCTGAGTCTGTCGGCAGTGGTTGTGCTGCCATTGGTGCTTCGAAGAATTTGTGAGAGTGCTCTCTTGCCTGTCTGTACTTCTACACTCATATTTTGAGTCTGTTGACGCATAAAAATACTAAAATATTAATTTTATATATATATATATATATATATATATATATATATATATATATAATGTCAACATATTTTTTCTACTAAATCATCTTATATTCCTTATTTTCTAGGGATAAAGGAAGAGGCGGAGAGGCTACAAGGGCCCATTAAGCCCACAAAGAGACCTAGACCATATCAAAGCTTAAATGGATGTCGAAGCCCATACTAAAGAGGGGGTGCGCCGATGCCGTGAACAGAGGTGGCGCCGATGAGCAAAAGTGGCCTCAAGACAAAGGATGTGCGCCGATGGGTCAAGGGTTAAAAAGCCATTATAAAAAGGCCTTCATTTGAGGTAGTAAAGATCCCGGGGCAGAGTTTGCGGCGGCCTGCTGAGCGAGCGAAAAAAAAAGAGACTTGCGAGAGAAGAAAGAAAAAAAAGAGAGAGAGAAGAAGAGAGCCACCGAAGTATCCCGAAAGAGTTACAGAAGGAGACTGAGAGAAGAAGAAGAGAGGAAAGTGGGCCGTCGGAGCATCTGCACAAGGTGAGTTTGTTAGTGTTGGGGTGCTACATGCCAATTTTAGGTCGGGTAGGCCCGATAGATGTACGATCTTGTTCATTGTTAATAAAATGGTATTTGAGCGTAAATATGCGATTGTGTATTACTTTACGATGTCCCTAGGATATGTGGTTATAAAGTCAGCTCGAGATGGGATCTCGAACATGAGACTGACTTTACATTGACGCATACCTTAAACTGTTCCTGGTTGGAGGGTAATCACTAGGAGGCTTTGATTACCTATTGAACCAATACACATGATGTGTTAGTGACCAGTCTCATGGTCATTGGTGTGGGGCACCAACACATATGTGTAGGTGTACGTCCTTGGAGGAAGTGCACTGAACTGATCCGCTATTAGATCTTCAGATGGTTGATTATACCTAATGTCAACTGAAGATCCAACGGTCTCAGTAGTATCATTGGTCCTTTGACCTGAGACATTGATCGGATCTTACACGAGGACTGGAATGGTTTAATTACTTGGCTAAGTGACTTTAACCATAAGTCATGAGTTACCGAGTCATTAACCACTCCAGGATACGTGTGAAGATCATCAATGGTCAAAAGGGGATCGCTCACTGTCGGGTATATATCATACAGTTAATGGGTCATGACATTGACGCTCCGTTAAATCCCTGGCTAGGGTCTGTAGACACGCCAAAATTGACGCTTTGTTGATTAAATCTCATGTCACTATGTTGACGCCCCAAAGTGAATTTCAATATTTTCATAATATTAAGTTTTTCTATTTTTTTTGGGTTTTCCGTTGCATTTGTTGCATTTTTTGTGATTCACGACCTAAAGTAGGGCGCGTTTTAAATAACGACCTTATCCAGGGCGTTTTTCAAAGAAAGGACGACCATGGGTCAGGGCGTCAATTCCTGGAAATATCATTTTTCAAAAATTAAGCGAAATAAGATGTATTGTATGAGTAACGTCCTTCCTCAGGGCGTGTTTTTAAGAAAAGCCTTGATCTAAGGCGTCTTTCAACATTTTTAAATGAAGAAGGGTTTTATTGCCAAAATTAAATTCAGGAAGAAACGCCCTGGTCTGGGTCGTGTTTTATGAAACACCTTTTGGGCCGGTCGTCAATTCTTGAATTGACGCCCTCTTTTAAGGCGTGTTTCACCTCCTAGCCCTTCTTTCTTCTGCCTTTCCCTCCCAGAGTCCTGCTTTGTTTGGTGTTATTGCTCGATCGGGCTCTTGCCTTTTGATAACCATTGCCATGGTTATCTCTTGCCCGTGTTTATCTTCGGATCTGAACCTTATTTAAAGGATTCATGGTCGATCCTTTGAGAGGTTACCAACGAAGCTTACCCACACCCACAGAGCTTTCCCAAAGTTTACTCGAGGACGAGCGCTTCTACCTAGTGCCATCTGCTTCCTCGTCTTCCCTGTTCTGATTGCCCCTCTACTGTCATCAAGGGACAGCAGGGTGCTTTGTGGGTCTTGTTTTGTTTCCGTGTGTCTTTAGTCATATCGTTGCATCACTAGCATCAGGTTTTATCATATCATATATTTCCCTTCCCTAGCTTTCTCTCTAGGGGTTTTTTTTAAAAAAATCAAAAACAAGGTGCGCATGTGCCTTTCTTCCTTTCCTTATTACACGTCTTATTTGGGCTGGTACTACTGCACTTGGCTGATCTATCTTTTTGTTTGTTTTACTGTCTGTCTTGCAAGGTAATCAAAGAGAAAACCCTTCTCTTCGGTCGGCCGATTGAAGAAGGAGGAAAGAATTCACACAATCCCGCGTTTTCATTCTTACCAGGTATTTGCGATCTCTCCCTATTAATATTGAGGTAACCCCTCTGGCGATCACATCTCCACTCTTGCACCACGTGCATGCTTTTTCCCTTTATTTAGTTTTGTTTTTCATCATGATTCTTACTGCATGTGATTGATATTTTATCATTATTTTGTGTGTGGAAGATTTTATGCACATCCACAAATTGGCGATCACGGTGGGACTTCCATTGTTTTCTTTTTGATTACCATCTCCATTGGCACCCTCGTGTGCCCTTTCTCCTTGGCACCCTCGTGTGCCCTTTCCCCTTGGCACCCTCGTGTGCCCCCTTCCCCTTGGTACCCTCGGTACCCTTTCCTTTGTGCCCCTCGGGCACCCTCCATCCTTCACTGTGCACCCTCCATCCTTTTGGGTTGACATGGCATACAAGGGTCCATGGCCCGAAAGGTCAAAATTCAAAATCCATTCATCAGTCTTGTTAATTTAAAATGGGAGTTGACCCCGCACACACTACACACTTTACTCTTGAGCTCAAGCAGTGCAAAATCTGATAAAAAGTCGAAACCGGACTAAAGGCGAAAGACGATATCCATTCTTTTCTTCTTTCGGCCCACAAGGGAGGAAGGGAGGTCTCGAGGTAGACACGCCAAGCCTATCCGCCGCCCTAGTAGGAGGAAGTCAGGGCCCAAAAGAGAACAAATGCCACAAAAAAAAAACCAAGTACAATTAGGCTGTTCATCAATGCAAATCAATTCCAAAGTGAAAGTCAAATGGTGAAAAGAAAAGCATGTCAAGAGGGCAAAGTCCCCGCAAGGAAAACCTTGGGCGTATGTATGCAATATGAAAAGAGGCAAAAGGCAACAAAACGTCCCTACGCCAAAGACCGAACCCCAACAGGCATAGGGTAGGGGAGGTAGCTTTGCCTCAGGCATCCCTGAATCTTTTGTGGGCTTCCTTATATCTTCTCTTTTATTTTTGGAAAAGTCATGAACCAGCAGAATGATCGAGACAAACCGAAGAGAATGCACTGCACGAAATCTTGTGTATAAGTTTAATTATATGCACGCCAATCCCCCTTTTAATTATTCAAGAAAGGCCAATGGATCTTAGATGATGACCAAGTAGGGCCCACCACCTTAATGGCTTTATCAGACAATTTGGGAAGAATAAAAATTAACGCCTTTGTTCAAGGCGCGTTCATGTTAATTCACGCCTCGCTTACAGTCGTTTCTTTAAAACATAACACCTCTGGGAAGGTCATTTTTTTTAACAAAATTCAAAAAAATCTTTTCAAATTCACGCCGCTCCCGAGGGCGTCTTTTACGAGAGTAACGACCTAATCTAAGGCGTGTTGTTTTAGAAAATTTCAAAAAAAATATAGATAATGAAAAGAACAAAAATAAATTCTTCATGTTGCATGAATTGCACTCTTGCCTGGGCATCTTTTAATTATTGTTTGCATATGTGTGACATCCTGAGGCATCTCCCAGTTTTGGTTATTTCATTTTACCTTATTTAATTAAAGGCTTGGCCCCTTGACCCCTTATTAAGGTCAGAATATTGACACCCCTTGCTCACCGGGCAAGGGGCCAAGTCGAACAGATGAATTAACCTGTTTGTTCAAGTGAAAACCACAGCTGCAGATACAGGGCAAAGAAAACAAACACGAAGAACGTGGAAAGAAGAAAGTACACGAACACAAGGCCACAACCACACAAAGTGCTCAGGTAACAAAAATCTGAATCTCATATATATATATATGTCATGTCAAAATCATGTACAGGTGTGAAGGTGGAGGAGTACAAGTAAAAGGCCCTCAGCTCTCGCCTCCACTCTCCTCTGGTCTACTCTCTGCCTCACCCTCGGCATCCCGAGGCGGTGCTGGTGGAGGGGGCATGGAGCCCCGTGACGCTGCTGGACCTCGTGCCTGGTCCCCTGCCTCGCTCTGCGGTCGGAAGGAGGAACCCGCCACGTAAGAAGAGCCGTCAAGGCTGAACCCTGCAGTTCGCACCCGCTCCCGGCCTCGCTGCAAGCGCTCCTCGGACACTCGCTGCCGCTCCTGGGAAAGGACTAGCTGAGTCCTCAAGTCTGCCAGCTCTCGCTCCCGCGCTCCAGCTAGCTCCTGGTAACGGGCAAGGTCCGCCCGGTGCTCCTCACGCTCGCGAGTACGCTCCTCGCGCTCCCGGACGAGGTCCGCTCGGTACTCCGCACGCTCCCGGGCACGCTCGCGCCTCTCCAGCTCAAGGGTCACACGCAGCTCCGCCACGTCCTGAGGAAGCTCCTCCCGACGCCTCGCAGAGCGCTCCAACTCTGTGATCTGCTGCTCGCGGATCGCCAACTCGGTACGCGCCGCTCGCAGCTGTGCACTCTGAAGACAGGCAAACAAATCATCAAGATCAACAATTCAATGAAGCAAATAAACAACACATGGTTGAAGGTAAATCACTCGCCTGCGAGGACGTCGCCTGTTGTCCCTCACAGACGCAAGCAATAGCTGCTCGGAGCTCCTCAGTCTGTAAAATATTTTTTTATCAGTACACAATGCTATATTTAATTAATAATTGAATTGACTGAGTTTGAGTTCAGAATTTACCCGTCTGGCGAGGTCACGCTCTGCTGCCTCGGCTCGTGCAACTGCTCCAGCTAGCTGCTCCGATAGCGCGGTCACCTCGGCGCTAGGTCCCCTCGAGCTGGAGGCCTCCCCCGGATCTCTCCTCACTGCTCCCTGCTGGGCACGCTGCATTCATTAAGACCGTCAGTGGCTAATCATTAATTCAACAAAAATTCATTTGCATATAGGAATAATTTAAACACTCACCAGGGTCTCCAGGTCTGCCCGTGTGGCGGCCAGCTGGTCCTCCAGGCCGTGTAGATGGGCCTGGGCATCCATAGCCGCTATATCTCGCGCATCCTGCATTCATCACATATTAGTTGCATAATAGACATGTATAAGCATCGACATTTAGAAATAATTGCATTCATACATACCCCTAAGACCTTCATCTGAGGTCTACCGGCGTGAACCTCCCAGTAGCGCCGGAGGTACTCGGAGCTGTCTATCGCCTGGGAGGTGACTCGAGTCCCGCCTCGTTGCCAGTCTCCGTACTGCTCCGCGAACCGAACCCTCCAGTCGATCGCTTTTGTGCGATCGCGGGTCTTCTTGCCAATCCCTCGAGGCTCCCCGACCTCGATCCATTCCTGGTGCAAGCCCAGAGTCCTCATCACCAGCCTCAGCCGTAACGGCTCAATCTCGCTCAGACAATGAATCCATAACTCACGCCCGAAGCGAGGTCGCCCCGATACGACCCAAGGCTGGCCCTCATCCGTCATCCCCTCATACGGCCTCCACTGTACCTGCATTCATGACATACATATCATCACTTCATCACAAGCATAATAAATTCATAATAAACACAAAAAGAAATGCATAACATTCATTCATACGTACCAGCGAGGGCGGGAAGTCACGGAACTCTCTCCGTAAAACCTATAACTCGTAACCGAGTGGGGCGCCGAAGATCACTGGTAACCAACGCCGTGCCAGAGGGAAAGCTCTCTCACCTCCGGGCCGTGGGTCGACGCGCCCCATCGGCATGTACAAGTGGCTCCACACCTGCATCCATGCATTGCATTAGTAAGGCATTCATTTGCATGAAAAGAAAAGGAAAAAAGGAAAATAACTACCTGAAGAAAAGGTGAGAAGCCACTGACGGTCGTCTCACGTCCTGTCCCCGTGGACAGGTCCGCCAGCAGGTGTGCCAGCAGCGCCGCTCCCCAGGCGTGGGTGCCAACTCTCTCCAGGTCCTCGAGGATCGCCAAGAACCGACAATTGATCACGTCGGCTTTCGTCCCCAGCAGTAATCTACCGAGCAGCAGCAGCAGGAATCTCCTCAGATCTCGGTCAGCTCTCTCCTGGTCAGTCGGGTCCTGGCAGTAAACCGCTCTCGCCCCGTCGGTCAGCCGCTATGCAAACTCGTCCAAGGTCTCCCCTGACCTGTGTCTAGCATCTCCCAAACCCATCACCGTGGTCAAATCTATGCGGAAAATGGTCCTACACTCACTAGGTACCTCGTAAACCATATCTAGCCCTAGTAGTCTCTGGGCCATCTCCGTATAGTCAGAATAGGTGAACCCGCTCACGGCCTCACCATCCACTCTCAGCCCGGTGATCCTAGTCACATCCTCTAGGGTAGGAACCATGTGCCCCCAGGGCATCAGGAAAGCACGACTCGCCCTATCCCATCTCTCCCGCAAAACCTGAATAAGTGCTAGGTCAGGCCTAAACGGCTCGATAGACAGGAAGGCCCCAAATCCCATAGTATCTACCCTGGCCCTTTGAAAGTCGGGGAGACCGTGGTATGCTGCCCGGACCATGACCCACGAGATCCTGGTCCTCATCAACCCCTGCATGCACAAATAACAAATTTTGTTTAAAACTGTGTTGTTTATTCATGATGAATCTCATTAATTGCCTTGCTTTAAAATATTGAGGGTTGAGCTTAATTCACGACCATTCTCAGGTCGTGCCTTTTAAAATTCACGCCCTGATGAAGGGCGTGCTTCTTGATCACTGTAATTAACAACCGCTCTTGGGTCGTTTTCTGGTTGAGTCACGCCCCTGTGGGGGGCGTTGTTTTCGTTGGGTTGGTTAATTTAAAAACTCAATTAATAAAGAGACGACCTCTGGTTTGGTCGTCTCATGTTTACTTTACGCCCTGCTAAGGGGCGTGGTTTTACAGGATTTTTCAGAAAATGAAAGAAAATGACAGCATGCGCAATAATTCATGGAATATTGTCTTTAATACATGTAAAGGCATGGAATTACTGAAAATAAACAACATGAGCAAGGATAATGAATTTTAAATAAACGACCTACTGCAGGGCGTTTTCATGAGGTTTAATTATAAATTAAAAGAATTTACGCCCTGGGGCAGGGCGTTTTATGTTCAAATCACGCCCTGGTGGGGTCGTTTCTTTCCTGGGTTGCAGGTTTCAACCCGACGGCTATGAAAATTCAAATAAAAATGAAATAAAAATAAAAAAATGGAAAAAGGGTTCGGGGCTTACCTTCTTGTGTCTCTGAATCTGAGGGCGTGGCCGTGGTCGCCGGAGCTGGCCACGGGGAGCGAGCGCCGCCGTGGGCGGTGGCTCCTGGCCGTATTCTTCTTCTCCTCCTCCTCCTTGTTCTCCTCCTTGTCCTCCTTCTTCTTCTTCACCTTCGTCTTCTTCTCCTTCTTCTGTTGCTTCACCTGCTGCTTCTCCGGCCTCGTCGCCGGCCACCGCTGCGGGAGCTTCTTCGGCCTCGTCGCCGGCCACCGCCACGATGGCGAGTTCCTCCTCGGCGTGGGCAGTCTCCAGATCAACGACCTCCGGGGCATTGATGCGCTGCCGTTTGTGGGCTCCTCCGGCCATGGCTAGGGCTAGGGGAATGGGAGAGAGAATGAGAGAGATTGAGAGAGGATGAGAAATGGGGTTTTTCATTTCGGTTAGGGTTTCAGAAAATGAGACGGTGGAAGGAAGAAGAAAGGCGCTGAAGCCTTTTGAGATTCGAAAAGAAGACACGCCTTTTGGAAGGGCGTCTTTTATGAAAGAAACGACCACAGATGTGGGCGTGTTTTAAAATGGACGACATCGAGTAAGGCGTTAATTTCTCTTGCATGGGGAATGATAACCGTTGTCAGACGTATTGAAGAGGCGTTGATTGAGGCGATGAAGTAATTATTGCTGTTTTTTGATTAACGCCTGAAGTAAAGGCGTCTCTTTTATGGAACGTGGCTAAGGAATGGGCGTTACTTTTGGGGTTTAACGAATATGGCTTTTTTGAATTCAAATCAAATAACGCCCTGTTTTAAGTCGTTATTCAATTAACGCCCATAGTACAGGCATTTTTTTTATCCAGGCTGAACATTGGAAGCGCCCTGAGTAAGGGTGTCCTTTTATGAATTTACGCCCTTTCTGGAGGCGTTATTTTCAACAGAGCGACAGGTTTTGGAGGATTTGATCTGAAGCACTGAAATTGGCTCAATCAAGGAACAATCTTTATTATTGAATTGACAGAAAGAATTACATTGTCTAATGAGCCACCTTGGGCCTGAGCTTTCTCAAAGCTGTTACATAAATTTTCCACTCTTCTTTGTCTTCATCCAGATTCTCTACAGGTTGATGCAGTTTATTGATTTTCCACAAGGCTTGGATCGTTGTGCATTCTTCGCCATCCTCGTTGCCGCCGAGATCCCGTGTCTTGATTGGAGGAAGGTGAGATGGGTCTTCAAGGATTTACCGTGGAAGCCCGAGTTGAGGAAGGCATCGATGTGAGTTGTACAAGATAAATTCCGAAGCACCTATGAGACGAAGGTCCGTCCCGGTGGAGAATCGTGCACGAAGTTCCTACATTTTAAGTATTCCCGGGGCGCAAGTAAAGAGTTTTTTTGGCATTACCTTTAGGTGTTCCCTCCATTCCACTCTCTTCTTGATTTGAGGAATTCGGTTCGTCACCCGATTGCTTATTCCTAGCGAGCAGGTAATATAGGAGAGTGGGCTCTTTGAGAAAATCCTAGATGGTTGTTGGGCCTCATCACATGGATCGAACTTGAAGTGGAGATCTACCCAACTAGAAAGGGCTAGCATGCATCCGTATATGGGCCTTCCCATTGCCGCCGAAGTGAGCCCACTATAGAGGTAGGCTAGGATCGCCGGTCCAACTCTTTCTTCTTCCCACAAGCTCACTACCGCGCTTACTTGGGTTTCTTCGAGGAAGTCCTCCGTGGATGGGAATAGGAGTGCTCCTGCTAAGCACACCACGAAGGCCTTTGTGACTCTTTCTATCTCTTCCTCCTCTTTAGCATGATCCGCTCTATTGTATACCCACGAGGCGAGCTTCAAGAGGTTGATTCCTTTGTTGACCTTGATCTGATTCACTAAGTTTGGGCTAGGTATCAATGAGATAAGTAACTCTTGTGAGGAGATTGGCCTTGGCATGATGGCCATCTTTTCTTCTTCTCCTTGTTTCATCCTCTTCAAGCCTAAATCAACTCTATTTCTTCCAATAAGATGGTGGCTTCAAAAGTGGAAAAGAGAAAGGTATGGGTGGAAGGGTGCCATATTTCTATAAGAGCTCCTATGGCAGCCCAATCTAAGTGGATTTGATCATAATGCTTGGCATGGGTAATTAAGCCTAGAAGATGCCACCTTGCTACAAAGACCCTCATGTCAGAAGAGAATTTAGAGAGGAGGAGGGGCAGCCACTTTATCTTTGTGAACCTCCTAGCTCCGGGCATATTTGGATAGTCCTGTGGAAAGCAAAAGCAAGAACAAACGAGCATAAGAGATGAGAAGAAAAAACAGTGATGATATAAGGATGAAAGAAAGAGCAGAAGCAGTTAGCTTACCTGGTTTAATGCTATTCGGCTGCTTATGTGCCCGTTGATCTCAGTAAGTCTGGGAGTAGAAGCCTTCGACCTTTTGATGGCTCTGTCCATAGCCGCTGCAGAAGAAGTTCGACGGCAGAACCTGCAAGCGGAAGCAATAGCAGAAGAATTCAGAGGATTTGATTTGATTAATTCTTGAGGAAAGCCTGCCTTTAATATAGAAGGTTGAACCCTAAGTTTGTTCGGAATTGTAGTGTTTAATTGGCATTAGAACTGTGTTTTGCTCTCGATTTGGAAACGGAAGTTTGTGGTTAATTAACGCCTTTGGTAGGGGCGTCAATTTCTTAAATTGACGACCTTTCTTAGGTCGTGTTTTGTGTAACGCCCTCTCATAGGACGTTTTCTTCTTGAGCTATGGTTGCTGTTAACGCCTTTGTGAAGGGCGTGTTTTAAAATGGACGCCCTAACGTCGGGCGCTTTTCATGATTTTGACGCCGTGAGGTGCAGGTGTGTTCTTGTGAACTTATGGGTTCGGTTTTTCTATATATGCTTTGATGAACTTAAGTGCTGTTATTTTATTGAAATTATTTTATTTAAGCACTTATGATCATTTTTTGGAGAATCAAGATTATTTATGATCATGAAAGGACTGATGAGTATTGAGTGCAGAAGTTTTGCAGGTTTCGAGGTGCTTGGATATGTGGGAGTACCATTATGCTGTTCTTGTATCATTTTCCTATAAGCATTGTTACTATATGATATTTACATTATTATAACATATCAGGGACCTTGTGGTTCTGATGAACCTGAAATTCGAGTTCCCCTTCATCAAAAACGATGACGATTTCGGAAAAGTCTTGATCACACGGATAGGCCGTTGAGTCGTTAAAGGTTTGGGACGATGGTTCCACTTTCTGAGTTGATGTGCGGACAAACGGGCTTCAGCTTAGTGTTAGCTCAGAGATGTGGATTCTTGACCAGATCTAAATGGCTTAGCAATATTATCCTTGATTATTTTCTATTTTAGTTTTTTTTAATCTTTTCTTTTAGCCCAGCATGCATCATATAGGACTTTGAGTTTCATACTGAAAATCTTCATATTATGGCAATAATGAAGTTCACTCGCTCTTGATTGAGTTGACATGAGATATTCCACTCCAAATCAAGTACTTCATTCTCTTTGAAGCCGCTCAAGCTGATTCCTTGAAAATGTCCTTTTGTTGGAACTCCATCCCAATTCTCTTTATTTTCCTGCAAACTTACCTTGGTTGTAGCACGTCCACCTTGGCTGGTAACCGCTCTCCAACGGTCTTTCCCTGTCGTGCCCACGCGCACACTTTTACTTTCCTAGTTTAATTTCCTTTATCCAGCAAATCGATGCTTCCTTGGAATTATTCAGAGTTGTTTCATTCAGAATCTTGGAAAGATTTCCAGTGCTCAGTGTCTGAGGCGTGTCACATCACACCTTGGCATCTACTTATCAGTTCGTTCCACTTCATTTCCGCTTGTGGCACTTCGCTCCATTTCCGTCTCACTCCCTTGCAAAGCAGACGCCAAGGCGGGGCAGCTGTAGACACGCCAAAATTGACGCTTTGTTGATTAAATCTCATGTCACTATGTTGACGCCCCAAAGTGAATTTCAATATTTCCATAATATTAAGTTTTTCTATTTTTTTTGGGTTTTCCGTTGCATTTGTTGCATTTTTTGTGATTCACGACCTAAAGTAGGGCGCGTTTTAAATAACGACCTTATCCAGGGCGTTTTTCAAAGAAAGGACGACCATGGGTCAGGGCGTCAATTCCTGGAAATATCATTTTTCAAAAATTAAGCGAAATAAGATGTATTGTATGAGTAACGTCCTTCCTCAGGGCGTGTTTTTAAGAAAAGCCTTGATCTAAGGCGTCTTTCAACATTTTTAAATGAAGAAGGGTTTTATTGCCAAAATTAAATTCAGGAAGAAACGCCCTGGTCTGGGTCGTGTTTTATGAAACACCTTTTGGGCCGGTCGTCAATTCTTGAATTGACGCCCTCTTTTAAGGCGTGTTTCACCTCCGAGCCCTTCTTTCTTCTGCCTTTCCCTCCCAGAGTCCTGCTTTGTTTGGTGTTATTGCTCGATCGGGCTCTTGCCTTTTGATAACCATTGCCATGGTTATCTCTTGCCCGTGTTTATCTTCGGATCTGAACCTTATTTAAAGGATTCATGGTCGATCCTTTGAGAGGTTACCAACGAAGCTTACCCACACCCACAGAGCTTTCCCAAAGTTTACCCGAGGACGAGCGCTTCTACCTAGTGCCATCTGCTTCCTCGTCTTCCCTGTTCTGATTGCCCCTCTACTGTCATCAAGGGACAGCAGGGTGCTTTGTGGGTCTTGTTTTGTTTCCGTGTGTCTTTAGTCATATCGTCGCATCACCAGCATCAGGTTTTATCATATCATATATTTCCCTTCCCTAGCTTTCTCTCTAGGGTTTTTTTTTAAAAAAACCAAAAACAAGGTGCGCATGTGCCTTTCTTCCTTTCCTTATTACACGTCTTATTTGGGCTGGTACTACTGCACTTGGCTGATCTATCTTTTTGTTTGTTTTACTGTCTGTCTTGTAAGGTAATCAAAGAGAAAACCCTTCTCTTCGGTCGGCCGATTGAAGAAGGAGGAAAGAATTCACACAATCCCGCGTTTTCATTCTTACCAGGTATTTGCGATCTCTCCCTATTAATATTGAGGTAACCCCTCTGGCGATCACATCTCCACTCTTGCACCACGTGCATGCTTTTTCCCTTTATTTAGTTTTGTTTTTCATCATGATTCTTACTGCATGTGATTGATATTTTATCATTATTTTGTGTGTGGAAGATTTTATGCACATCCACAGGGTCGTGTGAGTTCGTTTAGAATGGACGTCATACACTTTAAGGAGGTCATGGTCAAATGGCACGATCATGGGATTTGACAAAAACCATATCCTCGATCGTACCAGACTCATAGAAGGAGCGAGGGATTATATCGATACGGTAACTGTAGACTAATAGGTACCAGACATGCTGGTTTAAACCCGGCATCCTCTAGGATCACGTGGATTTGCTTGACCCAACATGATCAAAGGTTCGGAATAAATTAAACTATTATTCGGCTCTAGTAGAAGCGAATAATAAGTTTAATTTACTTCTAATTGGGAATTAGAAGTTAATGGGCCTTAAACTAGAGTGACTATGGGCGTAGAGGATCAAACACAATGGATTCTTGGGTGACGGATTATTATTATAGAAATGCATATATTAATTCTCTTTAATTCCTTTTGGAAAGGCATATAAAAGGGACTTAATATATATGTATAATAATGGGAAGGACATATATACAGTTTTGGCCCTTTGGAGCTCTTAAGAAATGTGCCAAATCCTATATATATGGATGCTACGAGACTTCTCCTCCTCTCTTGGCTAACCAAGCATTAAGGCTTAAGAGAGGAGGATTAGCTCCTCCCCCCTTTCCTCCCTCTTGCTCTCTCTCTCCAGAAGGTGAAAGGGTCGGTGAAGGTCGAGCCGAGGGGTACCGTCGCTGCGCAAGGATCCGTGTGGATCAGCTCTAGAGGCCGTGCATCTGTGCGACTCGATATTCTGCATCGGGCTTTACGGACAACATCGTTCCGCGCAAGGTATAAATACACAACCCGTAGTTAGGGGTTGGGGCGATTAAAACGTCGATCAGAGCATGGATATGGGATTCCATGCAGCCGGGTTCGGGCAAATGAATTTTTTGTTATCCGCTGCGTTGCCCGATGGTGCTGTTCGGAACCTTACAGTCTGTGACGCGCCTACCCTGGTGCGTCACAAGACAGTGAAAGCCAACTGTGATGCGTGCCACTCGGTGCGTCACAGCATGTAACGGACCAACACTGGTGCGTTACAAGGTGTGGGGTTCGTCAACTGTGACGCACCCACACAGGGGCATCACAGGGCTGTGACGCGCCAGCCCTGGTGCGTCACAGGCCTTGACCTCCAACGGTCAAAAACCAACGGTCGGAAGCCAACGGTCAGATCGTCCCTGACGGCCCAACCCAGGCGCGTCACACGCCTGTGGCAGTCTATCGAGGGGCCGTCACAGCCCACAGACCCCCAATTGGCAACACAGGGCTGTAACGCACCCACCTAGGCGCGTTACATGATGTGACGGTCACTGGAAGGACCGTCACACCCGCCCGAGGGCGAAACGACGGGAAAACGCCCAAAAACTAACCACGCCCCCATGCCTCCACCGGAGAGGGGGAAATCAAAGGGGAAGACCCCTGGGGACCCCTAGCATGATACTAGGCCACCAAAATATGAAATCACGGGCTAAATCCATAGATCGGGCGAGCTCTCCCCAAATCATGGAAAACCCCAAACCCGCATGAATACCCGTCTCTCGGCCTCCCCTCGGCCTACAAACCACGGAAACGAAAGGCGGGGTGCTAGGGAACGTCACCCTACCTCAATGGAGCGAAAGCTCTGCCGAATCGTTGTCGAGATCGCGAAGAATGCTTTGAAAAACCCTCGTCCCTTCACGGTTCCCCACAAGCTTTACGCCGCCACGATCACCTCGCCGTCTCCCACGTCGTCACACCGTCGCCCCACGCCGTCTGCAGCCGGAGGGGACGCCGCCGCTGTCGAACGAGGGAGAGAGAGGAAGAGGGGGCGGTGCTCACGGTGGGGGAAAAAGGAAGAAGAAGAAGAAGTGGGTGGGGAGAGAGAGAAAATGAGAGGTATTTATAGAAAATCCATAAATTCTAGAAAATACCGAAAAATCAAAAATTACGTTTCCGAGATCCTCGGAACGCACCGATCGCAACGGTACCACTCGTGCCCAGGTAAACGACCCGGTTCACCTGCAGCGAGGTTCCGAAGGAATTGCCGAAACACACACTGGAAATCAGAAAACACACGCGGAAAAGTCGCGGAACGCTTCCGGGCCTCCGAAACAACTCCGGATCGCGCCGATCCGAACACGAAAGATGTCCGAAATGAAATTTCAGACACAACGGAGCTCAACCATTCCTCCACTACTACCCCTCAAACCCCTGTTAAAACCCACTGCTACCCCCACAGAGGTACAAAAGCCGCAGGTAATGGTGCTCCAGAGTGGAAGGATTTTCCACAGGGTTTTCCCCCACAACAGTCAGAATCCCGAGCAATCTCAGCCAAAGAAGGATGATGCAGAACAACCAGAAAGAGCTATCCCTGGAACACAGTATGATCTATTGAAACACTTGGACAAGACACCTGCCCGGATCTCCATCCTGGAGCTACTTCAAAAATCCACATCCCACCAGGCGGCCTTGATGGAATATCTTCAAAAGGTCATGGTTAATGAAGACCTCCACGTGGAGAAGATTTCGACCGTCCTGACCCCAACAGACACACAACCAGCCATCATGTTTCACAACTACGAGCTCGCTCCCAAGGAAGCTAGGAAATATGCATTGTGCATTTCAAGAAAAATTAATGGGGTATCCATAAACCCGTGTCTTGTGGACACGGGTGCATCCATAAATGTGATCTCCATGAGCACTCTTCAGTTGTGTGGGGTCAACGAGGAACAAATAAGACCTTCCTCGATCACGGTCACGGCTTATGACAATAGCAAAAGGCCGTCGCAGGGGATGATTATTCTGAAGGCAGAACTAGGCCCCATGTCAATTCCCACGGAATTCCATGTCCTCGACATGGACCCCACATTCAAGGCTATACTGGGTCACCCTTACATCGAAGCCATGGACGCTGTGCCTTCCACCAACCATCAGTGCCTGAAGTTTCCTTACAATGGGAGAATTATTAAAGTGGTCAGTACACCTGTCCTTCACACAGTGGATGCTATCAACACCTCTCTGCCTTCTGTTTGGCCGTCTCATCGGCCCATATTGTCACTGCTGGACGTACGTAATCCATCTCATGTTCCACTAGCACCAAAGGAGCCGGTCAGGGCAACCACAACATCATGTCTCCCTTTTCACTCCAAAGGTTGGGAGATTATGAGGAACATCGGCTATCAACAAGGAAAAGGTATGGGCGCACAGTTACAGGGTATGCTCAAACCGCCAAAGGAAATCAGGCCGAACCGCAGGTTTGGCCTAGGCTTCAAAGGACCGTTCAAGGCAGATTGGAAGCCCCTCACGTGGACTCTATCAAACCACTTCAACAGAGGGCCCGTTGTTCAGATGGGAGATCACCCACGAGAAGCATATGGGGGATCACATGCTGTATATTTGGCTGAAAAATGTCCGAGGATCACCAAAAGAGGCAAGATCAAAGATCCGGAATGCGAGTGGGACAAATGGTTCGACATACGGGACATTTCCGTTGCACTGGAAAGGATGTTCTCGTCTCCGCAGCTTGAAGGACCACCATTGATCTTCGAAATACCAGAGAATATTACCACTCTTGCCAAGGTTCCAAACTATCCTCGTCCTCGCCAGAAGGACACTGTCATCGACGGATCTTCATCCGTCCTCAATATTGCCGTCGACGGCTCATTAGCCGCCATCTTCTCCATCCACTCGTCTCAGCCTTTGCTGATATCTTCTTTCTGGGCCAGACAATTATCTGATGATCTTCCCAGGTCCCCTTCTTTGCTTACATACCTACGCGGGCTTTTCAACCCGCGCAAGGTCTTCAACCATGATCTGCTCTATGAGCCTCACAATCCTCTAGCCATAACCACTTTCCTCTCTCCTCCAATCTCTTTTCACTGCTTTGTCATTAAAAATGGAAACGAAAAAAAAACATCAATTTTCAAACTCCCCAACAACACATCTACATTGAGGAAACCTCCTACATCTCCCACGGGTGCGTACCGCCTTGCGGACCACCCGTCCAAGGTCCGATGAGCGACCTTTTCTACCCCTCCTCTGAGGGGTCTTCTCCTGTACATTCTACCCTATCCTCTTCGTCTTCCTCTTCTTCTGTAAATATTGTCAGTCAATCTAGGAATGATAGGCCAAGGGTAGTACCTAGGAAGAAATCCAAGGGTAGGCAGATCCCTCGTCGATTCCTTCTGGATTTGGCCGCCAGGTGTCAGGCCCTTCTTGCCATCCCCCAGTTGTTAGAAAATCCCATCCAGCTATCCGAAATAGAATGCGAGGGCGACTGTGCATCTGATGAAGGGTATGGAGTCTACGAGATCATGGATGAAGAATGCCCCACTGAAGATGAGGGTGAAGAATATGAGGATGCGGCGGGCGCATACGCTATTGGAATGAGGAGATTCGACGAGCCGTCAACCACCGTAGAAGAGTCCACCAAAGAAGTCAACTTGGGAACTGAGGAAGACCCTAGGATCATCCTCATAAGTGACAACCTACCACCCTCTGAAGAAGAGACATTAATTGAGGTTCTCAAGGAATATAAGGACACGTTTGCATGGAGCTACGAGGATATGCCGGGTCTGGATTCAACCTTGGTTGAACACCGTTTAACCCTAAAACCAGGGTCCATCTCGGTAAAACAAAGGTTAAGGCGTTTCCACCCTCAGATGGCTTTGAAAATGAAAGAAGAGGTCGATAAGCTCCACAAAGTCAGGTTCATTAGAGTCGTTCTTTATCCTCAATGGGTGGCGAACATTGTCCCGTTCATGAAGAAAGATGGGAAAGTCAGGATTTGCTCGACTTTCGGGACCTTAACCGCGCGTGTCCAAAGGATGATTTTCCCTTACCTCACATTGATGTGCTGATTGATAACACGGCAGGCTACGAAACCCTCTCTTTCATGGATGGATTTTCAGGATACAATCAAATTCGTTTGGCAGAAGAGGATCAGGAAAAGACGTCATTCACTACCCCTTGGGGAACATATTGTTACGTGGTCATGCCGTTCGGATTAAAGAATGCTGGAGCTACTTACCAAAGAGCGATGATGGCCATATTTTATGACATGATGCACATATATCTGGAAGTGTATGTGGATGACTTATTGGTGAAATCAAGGACCAGGATGGAACATCCAGAAGTTTTGGCTAAGGTCTTGCAAAGGTCAAGAGAGTTCCAATTGAAAATGAACCCGAAGAAGTGTGTGTTTGGTGTGTCGTCGGGTAAATTGCTGGGGTTCATTGTGAGTAAAAGAGGGATCGAGATAGATCCCGACAAAGCCAAGGCTATCAAGGATATGCCGCCTCCCAAGAATTTGAGGGAAGTCTGAGGTTTAATCGGGAGGTTACAGTTTATTCGTCGGTTTGTGTCCCAACATTCACAAAGGTGTAGACCTCTCTACGAGTTGACCAAGCCAGGAGTAGAATTCTACTGGAATTCTAAATGTCAGAAAGCTTTTGAAGGGTTGAAGGAATATCTGGCTAGTCCACCCGTTCTCATTCCACCCAAACCAGAAAAACCTCTGATCCTTTACGTCTCAGTCTTGGATGACTCCGTGGGAGCCGTCCTCGCACAAGCTGATGAAGAAGGCAAGGAACGGGCAACCTATTACTTGTCCAAACTTCTCAATCCCTGTGAGCAGAAGTACACCGTCATGGAGAAAACCTGTGCTGCCCTCGTTTAGGTAGTGCAGAAATTGAAGCACTACTTCTTGGCTCATGAGGTCCACTTGATTGCTCGAATGAATCCTATCAAATTCCTTCTGGAGAAAGCCGTCCTTACGGATAGGCTAGCACGCTGGCAAAGTTTTCTCTCTCAGTTCGACATCACCTACATCCAACAAAAGGCGATTAAAGGCTATGCCATAGCCGAGCATCTCGCTCACCATCCTCTTCCCAAGTTCGATCCCGTCCAATCAGAGTTTCCAGATGAGGAACTAATGTCCATCAACCAATCAGATGAGCCAATGTGGACGCTATATTTTGATGGAGCTCTAAATTCTCAAGGGAGAGGAATCGGCATCGCCCTCCTGTCGCCTGAAGGCCTCACATTCCCATTGGCATACCAGCTCAAATTTTCAGTCACCAACAATATAGCCGAATATGAAGCCCTTCTAGCTGGCCTAGAACTCGCTCATTCTTTTCGTATCACTGAGTTGCGAGTC
The DNA here is from genome assembly GCA_022559845.1 of Amorphophallus konjac. Taxonomy (NCBI): domain Eukaryota; kingdom Viridiplantae; phylum Streptophyta; class Magnoliopsida; order Alismatales; family Araceae; genus Amorphophallus; species Amorphophallus konjac. Next base: position 89,995,131 of record CM040117.1, on the reverse strand, counting down.
GTAGGTAATAGTCAACTCATCCTTCGCCAGGTGCTCACTAAGTATCGCACTCGCGATCCCAAACTCAAGCCATACCAAGAACTCACTGCTGCCTTTGCCAAACTATTCACCAAACTGATCTTTGTTCATGTCCCTCGTCATCAGAATATTCTCGTCGATGCCCTCGCCTCATTGGCATCATCCTTAAGGTTCCCTCTAGGAAGATGGTTTAAGTCCATTTCCATCTACAAACTTCACGCCCCTACAATCGATGATGCTTCCTACGTAAACATCAAAGACAGGATAGCAAGGAAGATCTTGCAGGAAGATATCCTTGAGAAGAGGGAGATCATGTTGGCAGAGATCGAAGAAGAACTGGCTGATGAAGAGAAACCATGGTTCTATGAAATCGTCAAATACTGTCAAGATCAGTCTTATCCTGAAGGGGCCACCACAGAGGACAAGAAAGTCATAAGAAGGGTGGCTCAGAAATATACTTTGGTTGGAGGTCTACTCTATAGGAGGAGCCTTACTGGTATTCTGTTAAGATGTCTTGGTGACGATGAGGTTTGGAAATGTGTAGAGGAGACACACTCGGGTGTGTGCGGTGGCCACGTGAATAGTCAGATGCTCGCCAAGAAGATCATTCGTCAAGGCTTTTATTGGCCCACTATGGAAGAAGATTGTGCCATCTATGTCCGTAGGTGTGTCAAGTGTCAACTTCACGCCGATAAAATCCATTCACCATCTTCCTCACTTCATCTAATATCCTCCCCGTGGCCTTTCTCCATGTGGGCATTCGATATCATTGGTCCCCTAGGTGATCTCAATTCCCTCACCAAGCAGAAATCTTTCATCCTTACTGCGACGGAATACTTCACCAAATGGGCCGAAACTGAAGCTTACGCGGAAATCAAGGCGTCAACAGTCTGCAGGTTCATCATGAAGAACATCCTCGCCAGATTCGGCGTCCCAAGCACGATCGTCACTGACAATGGGCCACAGTTCATTTCTCAGGACCTACAGGACCTCTGCAAAAGGTACGCAATTGCATTGCATCATTCATCGCCTTATTACCCATAAGGTAACGGCCAAGCGGAGGCCACCAATAAAATATTGCTCAAAATCATCAAAAAAACATGCGAGTCTAGTAAGTTTTCAGACTGGCCAGAAAAACTTATCGAAGCTCTATGGGCCTATCGCACTTCAATCCGTACCCCCACCGGGCAGACTCCATTTGCCCTTACTTATGGTATGGAAGCGGTAGTCCCGTATGAGACTCTGATCCCTTCTCTCAGGGTACAATTGGACGAGGAATTTCCTCTCGACGATCGTCGTAATTCACTCCTCGCCCAGTTGGAACTCTTGGATGAGAAGCGACTGGCCGCTGCCGAACACGCGCGTGTGTATCAAAATAGACTCGCTCGCTTTTACCAAAAGAAGGTCGTTGAGAGAAAATTCAAAGTCGGTGAGATGGTCGTAAAAAGAATTTTTGTCAAACCTGGAGGTCTGCGTTCTAAGCTCCAACCCAATTGGGAAGGACCATTTGTAATTCAAGCCGTGTACCCTGGCAACGCCTACAAGCTAGTCAACGCCGAAGGGACCGAGTTATCCCACCCTTGGAATGGGCTTTATCTTAAGAAATACTACCCTTAGCACAACAAACAAAAAAAATGATGAAATGATAAAAACATCAAAAAACAAAGAAATATTGAAAACCACTAAAAATATGGAAAATTCAAAATGCCGATGCCTGGCAGTCACCATGTAGTTAAGTTCCTGCATTTAACCTTCATGTTAGGATAGGGCCCATTAAGGCTTGGTAGGCACCGGGTCTTGGTTTGCCAGAACCGTGGAGATCCCTGTCCGGCCACGTCGGCCTATGCTCGCTTGAAGGAAGCTAACATGTGCTCACTTATGTATTTTATTCAAAAAAAAAAGTCGGTAGCATCACCTGAGGTGGGGCCCCACCCAGAAGATCTCCGGAAGTTGTAATATTTATTCTTTTCTCTTCGACCAAATGAGACAGTCGGCGCCCTTAAAATGCTGAGCATGAGAAACCGAAACTCAAACCCCAAAGGCAAGAGTAGGATTCATTTCCTCGAGCATCGATCAGAGCACGAGAAGAGGGCAGTGTCCCCACAGGCATACGAAAAGGGAACCCACAAACGTCAAACGACTGTATCTCCCTCGCAAAAAGAAATACAAAATCAAAATCAAGAGAAAAGCCTGGTCGTGACCGTGCCTGTCACGATAAACGGAACCCCTCAAAGCAAAAGTCTGAATCCACAAAGGGGGCCGTGGAATGTAAATGCTCGAGATTTGGTCCGAAGTTGTCCGAAAGGAAAGAGTTGATGGGTCCTTATTCGCTCGCCGGGTTAACGGCTTTGCCGGTCCTCTCAGGAGGTTTATCCCCTACGCTCTTCCTTCTTCCTCTAAAGATGAAGGTTCGATGGAGTTTCTGAAGGTGAAAACTGCCCAGGGTCTGCGACCTTATTTTAATATACACATATGGTTGCCTACTTTGAAAAGCAAAAGCTATCGCTGCGAAGGAGTCTCTATGTTTCTGGCTGGTCAAGACCCCTGTTTACCACCATGATGTCTTCTTGCTTAACCTTGGGCTTAGGCCAATGCAAGCGCGTCACCTATGGGTGCGACGGCGTCTGATTCCGGGTCAGCGTCGCACGGTTGGTCATTGGGGTTCCAGGGTGTTCCATCATATACCATCTAGAGTTGTGAGGAAACAGACCCGGGTCGGGCAAATCTCTTACCTCAAACACCTTTTGGGTGAATCCATGTGGTCGGAAGCGATTGGGAGCCTAAGCATGGCATGACGGTATTGTCATCAGGGTAAGTCTTAGCCGGCGGGATCATCATTCGAGGGGTCTAGAGGCCCAAATCAACCTAGATGTGCACTTAGGATACCTGGGAGGTTAGTAAGAAACACCTATCTCACGTAGGTTAGGTGCCATTTGGGTGCTTGCCGGGCGTTAGCAACAAAAAAATTGAAATGATAAAAATAACAAAAAAAATGGAAAAGAGAAAATGTACATATTTGCAAACAACAAAAATCTTTTTACGATAAAACAAAAAAAATGCCAAATATAAAAAGAAAACAAATCAATTTAGCATGATTGCATTTGCGTGCAGCATCTCACTTTTAATACCGCTTGCATTCGTGTGCTTACATGTCGCATTTATCATCATCGCATCTTTATCTTGCCTTTATAAATAAAGGCTTGGCCCCTTGACCAGTTATCAAGGACAGTCACAGTGACCATTTGCTTATTGAGCAAGGGGCCAAGTCAGAATAGAAATTCTGATTTGTTTGTTTCAGTGATATGTGCAGGGATTCAGGCAACTGAAGCAAAGGTGAAAAACAAACAAACCGAACCTTGTATTTTATTCCAAAAATCAAAAAAATTACATCAAGTTCCGCCCTCTCTCTCTGCATTACTCGTACCACTACTCTCCGGGCAAAACGCTCTCAAAGGTGCTACCCAACTACGAAAAGCGGTACTCCTACCGCTCTGTACTCCCCTTCCTATTCCCACATCCCGGCGTTGATCCACGGAAGCAGCAGAGAAGCTACCAACACGAAAGCCATGCTCTCGTGCTCTTCGGTAGCGCTCCTCACCATCTCTCAGCCACTGTTCAGCAAGACCAAGGCTGATTCAGAGTTCAAATAGTTGGGCCTCCATGGCCCTTTGTTCCTCCCTTTCAGTCAATCTGTTGGCTCTTTCTCTCTCCGCGTCTCTTTCTCTCTCTGCACGTTCTCTCTCACGGTCTTCCCTCTCCAACTGAAGAGTGATCCTCAGTTCCACGGCATCCCTAGAGGAGTCGTCATCAGGATGACGCCGCAGTTCCTTCTCCAGTTCTGCTATTCTAGCCTCCATCTACGCAGCTTGGGCAAGCGCTTCTTCCGTCTCCTTTTCCTGCCAAGTGTACCATCTCAGATACGCGATAAGGCATAAACAAAGAGAACTCAGCACTGAAACTTTTTACCTGTATACAAAGCATCCCTTCTGCCTCCGCAGCACGCTGCATGGCGTGAGCAAATTGCTCATGAAGCGAGTCAAGTTCTGAGGTGGGAATCCAGAAGCTGGAAGAGGCACCACCTACTCCCATCGCTGGGGAGGCCGCGCCAATCTGGGCATGCTACGACCATGTGAATTAGCAGCCAACATCAGGAATCTGAGGATTTAATTACGAACGCGCACTGTACACCTACCAAGGCGCTCGTAGCTCCGCGGGCATCGCCCAACCGTTGCTCCATCTGTGCCAAGCGAGTTCATAAATTCGCTATCATGGTATCACGGATATCCTGCAGCCATATGAGTCAGCATTTCCACCGGAAAACCAAAAAAAAGAAAAGGGAGAAAGAAGAAAAGAGAAAAAGGGGAAACCTACCTCCGCAAGTCCCCGGGGTTGGAGCCGCTCTGCGTATTTTGTCCTATATAGACGCAAGTAGTCTTCGCTATCCCGCGCATGCGATTCTACAATTGTGCCACCCCATTGCCAGTCTTCACACTGTTCGGGGAACCGCACGCGCCAGTCAATGCAGGTCGCCGGTCCCCGCATCTTTCTCCTGACACGAGGTGGCGCAGCCGTATCCACCCATTCCTGAGCTAGTCCAAAAGTCCTCATAACTAATCGTAGCCAAAGCGGCTCGATTTCATTTAGGCAGTGCATCCACAGTTCCCGTCTGAACCGGGCACGACTTGCTAGAACCCACGGCTGGTCGGCATCGACCATGTCTGAGTAGGGCCTCCAGTTTACCATCGCTGCAGGGAACTCCTGTAGCTCCCGCCTTAGCACCATCAGTTGGTAGGTTAGGGGTGCCGCACTCATGATGGGTTCCCACCGCCTGGCTAGCGGCACCATCGCAGGTCACCAATGTCGAGCTCTCCCCATAGGGAGGTAATAATAGCTCCACAGCTGCTCGGCACAGGTCATCAGTACCTTGCAAAAACACAAAAAAAATACAAAACGAGCAAAACCAAAAATACCTGGATGAATGGTGTGAAACCACTCACAATCATCTCACGGTCTGTTTCTTGGAACATACCTGCAAACAAGTGCGCCAGCATGGCAGCTCTCCAAGCATAGTATCCTACTCTTTCAAGGTCTGACAGCAGCTCTAGGAAGCAACATTGAATACCGTCCCCTTTCGAGCTCAGTACCAATCTCCCCAAAAGGAAGAGGAGAAATCTCCTCAAATCTATGTTGCATCTTTCTCAGTCGCCAAAATCTGCGCAGTACACGGCCCGGCATCCTATTTCCATCCTTTCCATGAACTCCTCTGAGGATTCGTCATCCCGCCGACGAGTGTCGGTGAGCCCTAATGCATCCGTGAGGGACGCCCTAGCTACCGACCTGTTTTTTCGACCATCTAGGTCCAAACCCAGTAGCTTCTGGGCACCTTCTCGGTAATCTGCATAAGTGACCCCGGTCACTGCCTCGCCCTCCACCTTCAGGCTTGTGATCCGGACCACATCCTCCAAGCTGGGCACCATGTGCCCCCAGGGCATCAGGAATGCCCGGCTCATTGGGTCCCATCTCTCACACAAGGCTTGGATTAGGACCAGGTCGAGCTGGATCGGCTCGATCCGAAGAAAGGTGCCAAAACCCATCACGTCTAGTTTGGCCTTCTGAAAATCTGAGAGGCCCCTGTACGCTGCTACTACCAACTCCCATGAGATTTGTGATTTCATCACAGCCTACACATACAAGGAATGGGGGTGAGGTTTGGTCAGAAGAAAGGAAGAAAGAATGATAAAAGGGCAAGAAAACTTGGCTTACGAGTCGTGATTGGGCCCTTTCGCTAAAGTGCCCTTCGAGGTCCGAAAGCCTCCTGGAACTACTACCACTGGATCTGCTTCTCTTTGAGGAGTGGGAAGATTCGCCCTCCATCCAACCCTCAGAATTTCAAACTCCTCCTCTCCCGTGAGAACTTGTGCTCCTCGAGTTAGCTCTAGATATACCTGGGAAAATAAAAGGGACAAGAATTTATAGAAACGGAAGGAGTGCGGGCCAAGATTACCTCCATCACCTGTTAATGATAGCCCTCGCAATGAGGCACCTGCCATGCGGTCCCGTGTGTCGCTTCACCGCTCGCACGGGGTGATTGACTGGACGAAGAATACGACGAATAGCCCCTATGTTGTCTAGGGATACCCTATCATGATTTGGAGGACGTCCGCAAAATTTGACACAGCATTCGGGAAAAGAAACTAGGGCCGTCTTTTTTGACTTCGACGACAGATTCCCGTGGAAAATGGTCACAAGACGCGATTCTCCGCTTGAGGCGGAGTCTCGGCAGACCCATCACATGGGAACAGTGCAAAGGAGAAGAAGTGTAGGGAAGAAGGAACGCACAAGAGAACAAATAAACAGCAGGAAATCAAATCACTCCATTCATAATTCTACATAAGCTGTCATAAGCACTACAATCATAGAGAGGTGGCGGGTCCACTAGCTCGCCAATCCTCACCATCACTCATCTCTCTGGGCACTCTCCTCCTCTCCCCTGAGGTGCGGGTCCCTCCAAAGCCTCCTGGATCCTCGTGCAGCAGCACCTGCCTCGCCTCTTGGCGCCTGCTCTGCAGCAGTGACTCACTGCTCCTCCCCTGGCGTGGCGAAGAAGCCACTAGCGGCAAAGCGACCGGATTGGCGGAGTCGCTCCCCGAACTCTCACGCTCTCTCGTAGCGTGTCTACATCCCTCCTAGCCTCTGCACGACGGCTTGAAGGCCCAGCTGGAGCTCTCTCACTTGGGCCTCCAAGGCCCTCCTCTCGGTCTGATCCCGCTGTCGCTCGGACCTTCTCTCGGCTTTCTCTCTCTTTACCTCTCTCCTCATCATCTGCATAAGAACCCTTAACTCCAAGATGTCTGGAGAAGGCCTCTCCTCACCGCGATGCCGCAGCTCCGCTACAGTCACCACCCAGGCATCACGCTCCTCTTCTGCCAGGGTCGCGCGGGCCGCCGCACCGGCAAGTTGCTCCCGGAGGGAGGCAATCTCGAGAAAAGGGGCCGAGGAACTGGAAGATGCACCGCCAGCCACTCCCACCGTCGCTGTCTGCTGGGCACGCTGGAACAAAATAAACAACGGCCGTCAGTGAAACTCCAAAATCTGAAGTTAAAAGTGCGGCACGTAACTTACCAGGAGCGACAGCTCATGTTGAGCGACGGCCAGCTGCCGCCTAGTCTCTGACAGTTGGGCGCGCGAGCCGTCGATGCCACGCGTGTCCCCAGCTTGGGGAAGCCCCGCGTAACTCTCTCTCTGCCTCCGCAGGAAGTCGGCACTGTCCTGCACCAGTACACCTCCTTGCTGTCTAGGGAGACGTACGGGCCAGTCCTCGAGCCTCGCCTTGCCGCGACTCTCCCTCCTGACGCAGCTCGGCTCGTCCGCACTCGCCCACTCATCGGCCAGGCCCAGGGTCCTTACCATGTCCTGCACCAAGAAAGGGGTCCCACATCAGTCAAAAATAACGCGTCCCTTGTCTAGGACGCGTCCATCATTTAAGTGCGACACTAGCCGAACCCTTTCCCCCTTCGCACGGCTTGCTTCAAAACTCAAAATGGATCAAAGAGGGGGAAAACCAAGCACTCACCGAGCCGTGTTCACCTCCTCCCGCGCCATCGGGCCCCTCGGGTCCCTCGGGGGCCCGAAGCGGCCCTTCCTCCTCCATGGACGCCGTTCCGTGCTCGTGCGCGTCCCTCCTTGGGCGAGGGGTCCCGCGTCCCTCTCCACCTTCACCGTGGTCAGGCCGACCGAACTCCATCGATCAAAAGAGGAGAAAGACGAAAAGGGGGCAAGCGAGTTTCGGCGGAAGGCGGGCTCGTTTGCGGGTAAGGCACGGGAGAAGAAAGGCCACCCGACGCTTTAAATTTGAATTCAAGGACTAAGACGCGTCCTTGTGCCTGGACGCGCCCAAAAGGGGGAGAAAGGAAATAGAATCCCCCCGTGCAAAGCGTAGTTCCCTGTTGTTCAGGGCAATGTCTCGTGGAGCGTGCCTCGAAGGACAACTCAGTGCAAAGAAGAAAGTGTGGGAGAGAGAAAAGTACACACAACACAAGAAAGTCATTTTCATTTCATATAATAGCCGAAAGTACATCATACAGTGAGAAGGGTGACGTGTACAAGCAACTCTCTAACTCTCACCATCACCCTCCTGGTCATCTCTCTCCTCCCTCCTCTGCCGGGGATCCCTAGGGGGCCTCTGCGAACCCTGAGAAGCCGTGCTCGCCTCACCCTGCGGTGGCACTCCAGCCTCGAAGGCGCGACGACGCTCCTCGGCCGAAGAAACCAGATAGCTACCCTTGGAAAAAGAACCAGACTGATGAAGTCACGCCCCGCGTTCCTTCGCCCTCTGGTACCGCTCCTCGCTCTCCCGAAGCCTCCCCTCCGCCGTGCCGAGACTCAATCGGAGCTCCAGCAGCTGGGCCTCTAGAGCCCTCCTCTCGGTCTGATCTCGCTGTCGCTCCTCCCTCTCTCTCTCCCTATCCCTCTCCCTCTCTCTCTCCACGCTCTCCCTATCCCTCTCCCTCTCCTCTCTCTCCCTCATCGCCTCTCTCCTCGACAGCTCGAGGGCGATCCGCATATCCACTACGTCGCGAGGGAGCTCCTCAGCCTCCCGTCGACGTTCCTCCTCCAGCTCTGCAATCCGGGCGTCACGCTCCGCCACCCGAGCGTCGCGCTCCTGCTCGACACGAACAGCACGCGCCAGGGCCTCTCGAATCTCGGCCACCTGTCAAAGCACGCATGCACCATAAGAGAACAACAGTGATAGAAGGAAAGCAGCCAGAAGAGAGTCAAGGTCAGGCAAGCACTCACTCGAGCCTCGCGGTCACGCTCGGCCTCCTCAGCCCGAGCCACCGCATACGCCAGCTGCTCCTGGAGGGCAGAAACCTCCGGAGGAGGGCCCCGCGAACTGGAACCCGCTCCACCAGCCGTCCCGACTGCCGCTGTCTGGTGGGCCCGCTAAAACACGGGACAAACGTCAGTCAAAGGCTAAGCATCAAAAATCCAGGTCACAAAAAATGCATCACATAAACTCACCAGGATCTCCAACTCCTATCGGATGGCCACCAACTGTCGCCTGGCGTCCGCCAACTGGGCCCGCAGGTCGGCGATCATGGTATCACGAGCATCCTGCATTGCACGTAAGTTAGTACCACATGCATATACATATAAAAGAGTGAAGCATTCTCATTTCACTTACCCCTGCCATACCACCCAAGGAGAGGCGGTCCCCGTATGTAGCTCGGTACCGTCTCATGTAGTCTGTGCTGTCCTGTACATGGGACACCATTGGGACACCGCCCTGCTGCCAGTCCTGGTACTGTACTGGGAAGCGCGTGCGCCAGTCCACGATCTTCGCCTTCCCCTTGGTCTTCTGCCCGATGAGGGCCGGCCCATCTACATCGACCCACTCTTGGGCCAGCCCCAACGTCTTCATAACCAGCCTCAGCCGAAGCGGCTCGATCTCCTTCAGGCAATGGACCCACACGTCCCGCCTGAAACGAGGAAGACCCGCTACAACCCAGGGCTGGCCAGCATCGCCCATGCCCAGGTAGGGCCTCCACACCACCTGCATCACCATGCATACATCATGATAGTCACATGCATAAAAACACAAAAAAAAATCATACGCATCATACCATGGCCTCGGGATATTCGCTCAGCTCCTGACGAAGCGACGCCAGCTGGTAGCCGTGGGGTGCTGCAACCACGACCGGCCTCCACCGCCACGCCAGAGGCACGGCCCTCCTGTTCCCATGCCTAGCCCTCCCCATCGGGAAATAGTAATAGCTCCACACCTGCACCCATCATACATCATTAGTACAAATAATTGCATATTTAACTGTGGGAATGCATAAATAAAATGTTTACCTGGAGAAAAGGTGTGAAGCCACTGACTGTCGTCTCCTTCTTCGAAGTCTGGGAGAGATCGGCAATCAAATGGGCAAGCAGAGCCGCCCCCCACGCATAGTGCCCCACTCTGTCAAGGTCCGCCAGGATCCCGAGGAAGCGGCAGTGGATGCCATCCCCCTTCGTCCCCAGCAGAAGGCGGCCCAAGAAGAAGAAGAGAAACCTCCGCAGGTCTAGATCCACCAGCTCCCGCTCGCTTGGGTCCTGGGTGAAAGCTGCACGGGCATCTGCCTCCAGGCGTGCCAGAAACTCCGCTCCAGTCTCGCTAACCCGCTGGCGCGGGTCGACGAATCCGAGCGCCTCCATGATCTCCACTCGGCCGACTACCCTGCTGTCTCTATCAGTCACGCTCGTCTCTAACCATAGCAGGTCCAGGGCACTCTCTCGGTAGTCGGGGTAGGTGACCCCGCTCACCGCCTCTCCGTCAACCCGTAGCCCGGTGATCCGAGCCACGTCCTCGAGTGTCGGCACCATGTGCCCCTAGGGTATCAGAAACGCCTGGCTCGGCGCGTGCCACCACTCCCTCAATGCCTGGATAAGAGGAAGGTCGAGCCGGAAGGGCTCGATCCTAAGGAAAGCTCCAAAGCCCATCGCGTCCACACGCGCCCTCTGGAAGTCCGGCAGCCCACGGTATGCTGCCACCACTAGGGACCAGCTGATCCGTCCTTTCATCACACCCTGCACACCACAAAACCAATAAAAAATACATCAGCATCATGAATAGTAATAAACAATAACACTGTATATACTACTTATTCATTTTATTTTATTTTTTCTTTTTAAAATATTTATTTTTTGTGGAGGCGTCCAGGCCTCTGGACACCTCCTTTCCATTTCCTTTATTTTTTTTTATTTTTAGAAAAACCCAAAAACCAAAATAAAAAATATATTAATAATATATATATTATCATGGAGGCATCCCAGGCCCTGGACGCCTCCTTATTTTTAATTATATTTATATTATTTTCGTAAACAAATAAAAAAAATAAAAAAAAAGAAAATGTGGAGGCGTCCAGAGCCCTGGACGCCTCCTTTCCCTCACTCCCCGGCCTTCTCTCACAGCCTCTCACCCGACCGTTTAGCCTATTGAACCACAAAGTGAGAGTTCCGAGGGGCTTACCGGATCGTGCTCGTCCTCTGCCGCGTCGCCAGCATCCACTGCAGCCTCCAAGGCCAAAGGAAGAGCCTCCTCACCCGCGACAATCTCCTCCGTCGCAGCAGCCTCCTCGGCATCATCCCTCAGCCTCCTCGGACGACGAGCCCGTCGTTTTCGCTTCTCTGGACCCTGGCTCGATCCTCCTCGCTCCATTGGGACTAAGAATGGGTCGTCTGGGGTGACTGGGTCGTCAGAATGAACAGTACAAATGAGCAGGGGGTGAGGCCCCCCCAATATATATAAGATCCACTGTTATTGGGGCGTCCAGGCGCCTGGACGCCCCCACCTTTTTTATTTTTTTTTCGAAATTCAAAAAATTAGGGGCGTCCAGGCGCCTCGACGCCCCCATAATAAAAAATTTTCAAAAAAAAGTATATATATATAATAAAAGTAAAAAAGATAAGAGTGTGTATATAATCCAAACAAAAAATAAATAAATAAAAATACAAAGAAAAAGAAAAATCACAAAAAATGATAATTAAGTGGACGGGGGTCCCAAAACATCAATGCCAAATTTTATTCCATCATAAAGCAGAATGAGCTACATCAGGGGTTTAGGCGCCTTAGGCCTTAACTTCCCCAGTTCGGTTACATAAGCCCTCCACGGCTCGCATTCTTCCACCACGTGCGCTAAGGCCTTTCCCGCAACACTTGTCTTCCAGGGAGCTTTAATGGCCTTCGCTTCCTTCGCGTCCGCTTCAGTGCCCAACTCCCTTTTCTTCAAAGGAACAATGCCAGTCGGTAGTGGGAACGAATGGCGTGGAATGCCGACTTGGAGGCAACATCGATGCGCGTTATAAAGGACAAACTCGGTCGCGCCGATCAGTTGAAGATCAACCTCGGGGGAAGGCCTCATGAGGAGATCAAGCGAAAGCAAACATGCCGGTGCGCAAGTAAAGAAGCCTTGTGTCACGGTGCGGAAGTGAGACCGCCAGTCTTCACGTTTCTTCAGCCACGGAACGCGGTTCACTAAAGTACCACCGAAGCCTAACACGTCGGCTACGTGGTGAAGCGGGCTTTGTTGGAAGAGCTTCGAAGCAGTTGGCATTCCCTCGCGGTGGTCGAATTTGAAGTGCAAATCAAGCCAGCAATTCAAGACAAGTGCGCAACCAAAAGGAGGCTTACCCATGCTCGAGGTAGTAAGGCCGCTGTAAAGATAGGCAAGGACGGCGGGTCCCACCCTCTTTCCACTCCAGATCCCGCGAATGGCACTCAGTTGGTCTTCCTCGGACACTCTGAGAAACCAGATCCGGGACCCATGAAGAAAGATCCGAAAGGTCCGGGATATTACATGTCGAGTCAATGCCCATTTATATATCTTACCCTTGTTCCAGACACGCCGTCCGAGCAAGGTTTGTTGATTCAGACATCTCATCAGGTCGACATCTATATTCTGCCCTTGCCCCAGACACGTCGTCTGAGCAAGGTTTGTCGGTCCCGATATCTCGTCAGGCCGACGTCTACATTCTACCCTTGTCCCAGACCTACCGTCTGAGCAAGGTTTGTCAGCTCCGACATATTGTCAAGTTGGCATCTAGATTCTACCTTTGACGTAGATCTATCGTCTAGGTCAGATGCATGGGTTGCCTTTGACAGTCCGTCAAGGCAACATCAATTCCAGATTGCTTCCGAGTCCGACATCCTACCAAGATCCGCTATCCTATCTTCTTGCCTTTGACATCCAGTCAAAGCCAGCTATTCTTGTTTGCAAGTGCAACACCCTGTCATATATTTCAAGTATCTCATTTTTCGGCTCGTCCACCTCGGCTGAAGCCCACTACCATATATCTCACAACTGCTGACTATTTTATACCCCGACTCAGCCATGACAGCCGAAGTCGCTATTATATATTTTCAGCCAGGAAAAGGGAACCTTGATCTGCGAAACCGGGCCTGCTTCTCCTAAGGCAAGAGTCGAGGTTCGTGTTAAACAGTGAAGGGTAGTGCAACATCATGTGTGTAGAAAAAGAAAAAAAAAGATCCCTAAGGGACGAAATAATAAGGCAGACAAAAGCTAGTATTCTTAATGCTCTGATTAAGAAGTGCAGGATTGAAAGGCACTTGTTCGGAATAGTAAATGAGGGATGCAATTGTCTTCGCTGTGGACTTAGCATTCATTTCACATACACAAGTGCTACTGAATTTTGATTAGAATTCTTGATCATGTGCCTTAATTTCTCACGTAAGGCTAGTATGTATTCATGATTCCAAATTCCTGCTCTTTAGTTGATTCTATGAAACTTGATATGAAGGCATGAACTTTATCAACTCTTGTTGGTCCTTCATTTTTAATTATTTGTATTGCTAAGGGACTAGCAATGAGTAAGTTGGGGGGTGTGATAAGTGCATATTTGTAGGACTTAATTTATGATAAACATAATTTTTATGAGCATTAATATTAATAATTATGCACTTATCTCACTTAATATCAATTTTTGATCAAAATACTTAGTTTGATGAAATTATTATAATTTGAGCAATACGTATGTTATTTTGCAGGCACTCGGTAACAACTTCACAAGTCTGTGCAAGAATGGGCCAAAGATCATGAAGCATGAAAAGAAAATAAAAAGAAATAAAAAGAAATAAAAACAAAAACCAAAACATTGACATCTATATATAGATATTATGATATATATATTCATTCATATAATATATTCATAATATATAAATATATTCTTAATATCTATATATATAACATAATATATATATATATTCACATATATCTATATTTTTATATACTCATATTCATAATATATACTCATAGTATCTACTCATATCTATATACATATCATCTAAATATATCTATATACATAGTTAATACATATAAAAGGCAAAAGCCATCCATGGGCCTTCACGTTGGAAAGCATGCAGACAAGCCTTGTGGTGGGGCTTTGGTAGGCACGAAAGGGCCACCTTCTCACGTGGGCTAAGGGCCTCCTCTTCTCAGGTGAAATGGGCCCATGCGACAATGATGGGCTCTTCAACGTGCATGCAGGGGCGGTTTCAAGAGAACAAGATGCCAAGGCTTCTCTTCACATGTTGGCGGCCTCCACGTAAGCTATTGGCATGCAACTTGGCCCAGGTGGGCAGCGGCAAATGGCGAGGTCGACAGGCTCAAGGAGCCTTCTCACGCAACAAGCAGCATGCCTTCACATGCAACGTCGGCCACGGCTTCAACACAGGGGCACGATCGCTGAGGCGGGGTGCTGCCAGGGTCCACGCGGCAGGGTGTTCAAAGGCGGAAAGGCCTTCACATGGCCAAACAAACAGCATCAAACGCGGCTTTTCAAAGCGGTTGGCAAGGTTCACACAGACTTTGGTTTTCACACAGTCGGCCAGATAAGAAAGAAATAGGATTGTGGGCTTGGTGTATTCACATGTAATAGTGTAATTTTGAAACCTATAAAAGGAGGGGTACGAGGTGTGTTCAAGGGAGAGTAGCTTTAGAATGCATTTCATGTTCTTTTATTGTTGTTAGTGCTTGAGAGATTTTTTGTTAAGTTCATTTGGTGTTATTGAAAAAGCAAGGAGAGAGATAGAGGCATGAGGCCCCTTCATGTAACAGTTTTTTTCACTCTTGTTAACCATTTAAATTATTAAAAACTTTAGATTTTGTAAGTTTAAGTGATTGTTATTGTAAGTTCTTAATATTTTAGCCATTACTTAGCAATTTACATACTTTTATGATCTTTATTTAAAATTATTATCTTCTTCAAAGTTATTCATACTTAAGTTCTCTACATTTTCTCTTTCTACCATTTCTTTTAATTCCTCTCCGTTTTCAAGTTATTACACGTTTTCCACTTGCTGTCCTGGCACATTACTGTTCATCCGAGTTGATTCCTTCTTTTGTTCCTCCGTTTTCATGCCCTTCCAATCTTCTTTTATTTCTACGTTCTTCATAAACGTTGTTCCTCTCTTGTAAATCTAGATTTTCTTCTTCTACCACTCTCTCTAATTCTTCTTCGTTTTTAAGTTATTTTTATTTTCTCACAATTCTATCTTTTACAAGATTACTATTCATCCACGCCGATAGATGTCAGTGTTTCATGTTTTTCACTGTCTTCCTCTCATTTTCTGTCTCTGCACTCTTCATAAAACTTCTTCCTAACTCTTAGATCTTCAACTTTCTCTTCTGTCACCTTTTCTAATTCTCTTTGGTTTCAAAGTTATTTTATTTTTAATCTTGCCCTATTTTCATTATGTTTGTTTGACTGTTTGTAACCCCCCTTCATTCCCTTCTATCCATTCCACCCCTTCTAAATTACATCCAAATCTACCTAAGGCGGTTTCAATTCAATTTTCATGATTTTTAAATCTTAAAAACTCAAAGTTTTCAACTTTCAAATCTACTTCTCCCTGTGGATTAGACTCGGTCTCATCACTTAACTATTCTATTTAATTTTGTGGACCAGATATTTAAATTTGATAGCGAGGCGTATTAACGATGTGCGTTTTCCCGCCATCAATTTTTGGCGCCGTTGCCGGGGAGGTTTGAATTTGAAGTTGATAACTTTATATTTTCTTTTGTATATATATTGGTGCTCACTCTTATTTTTGCAGAAAAATAAAAGGATCCGTAAAAGTAAAAAAAAAATAAGAAATTTTAAAAATACAAAAAAATAAATGTTGTGTCTCCCCGAAGTAAGTCTTCTTTATCTTCTAATCTCGTTATTTTTTATTTGTCAAATAAAGAACGAGGGAATGCGATTAAGGTTAGTACTCTTACCCTATTTCCATAGATTTCGTTTCTTTATTTTCACTTTCAATATGTAAATCATTTTCATGTTTTGAAATGGTCTTACATAAAATAAAAAAAAAGAAGAAATAAAAAATATGGTGGACTAGCTCAGTTCACTAACTAAAAAAAATATAAAAATAAAAACACAAAAAAGGCACAACTTGGGCTCAGTATCATCTTTGAAACTAGTGTCTAAGACTAGAGGTCAACGACTAACGCTATAAGCGGAAAAGTGATTACTTAATTAGGACCTTGTGAAAGCAAGGGGAGCCTCCCACTTCCACACATGTTACCTGGCCGGTGGATAAGTTTGATGGTGAATCTAAGTTGGACTTTGTTTGATAATTTGTTTGTATAAAAAAATAAAAAAAATAAAATATACAAAAAAATGGTGAGAGCATAATTTTCATCTATGGATTGGACATACCAATTAGACAAGTTTGACCAATTGGCTCATAAATTTGATCAATTTCTAGCCATGGATCAAGACCAATTCATACCACCTAGTTTCCATGACAATGATCACACATGGGCTAACTCGGCCCATTATGGCGGTGGTTGCCCAAACCAATTCCCTTCTCTCACACAAAACAACCCAACCTATTATGAAAGTCCATACTCGTGGTCGGCCCAAAATGAGATCCCATCACCTATGATGGCCCAATTTTCATCATTTACCCAAGACCAGGCTCAAACCACTCAGTTCTTTCAAGGGGGCCATGATCTACCTTTCACCGCAGAGAAAGCTCAATATGATCAACGATTTTTTCAGCCCGATTATGAATCACCTTCCGATACTTATAACTCTAGCTGAGAAGATCAATTAAATATCTCTTGGATGGACCAAGCAAGACAAACCCAAATATCTCAAGAGCTTTCCACACCTTATTGTGACCCCTGTCCACACAACTTTAGTTCTGATTGGAGAGATCAACATGATTCTTCTTGGGAGTCTTATCAGGATCAATCTCAAAGTCCTCAAGAATAAGATTTTTCAAATTGGGCTCCATACCCAAATGATTCTTACGATCAACCCTATTTGTTTGATCAATTGACACAGCTCTTCCAAACTCAACAACAAGCCTTCCAAGAATAACTGTAAAACTTTGAGACCCAATTGAGCAGGGTTACTAAAAATATCATAGAAACGGAAGTGGATCCAATGCCTAGCAACTCCACTACAAGTCTTGAGGACCAACTTCCTACATTTGATGACAATAAAAGTCCATATGATCAATCCATGATTCCCCAGTCTAACACTCATATCCCTTTTGATCTTGAGAGGATAATGGGAGAGTTTTATGATGAGGACTTAATGGAAGAGCAGCCTGAGAAGCCTAAAACCCATTCCATTTGTGAAGAGGATTATGATGATCTTGAGTTGGGGGGAGAAGAAGAGGATTTGCCAGTCAATGATCAAATTTTATTACTTTTTCTTCCTGAATTTGATGAATCCTTCTTCCAAGTGAATGACAAAGAAAATGTGAGTGTGGAGAGAGAATTGAGTGTGGCCATAAGCCATTCTTCTTTGGTACCTGAGGAATCGGGTGCTCCACTTGAAATTTACTCTAATTGGGTATCTCTTGATTTTGGGGAGGATCTTGATCTTTTACCTGTTCCTGACCTCGACACTTCTATACAAATCCCCTACATCCTGCAACTAGCCAATCGATCGATTCCACTTGAGCTTCATGATCATCCGTGTGTTGAGGAGCACGTCTCTTTCACTACCCCTTACCTTCTCGACACTATCCCTTTCATGGAATCCTTCGGAACTCCTCCCACTCCTACTCATCCTCACCTCAACACTGTGCTTGAAAATTTTAAAATTGAAGATGTAGGAGAAAAGCTATGGAAAGTTAAGATCCGCATTGATGTGTTTAATACTTATAAAGACCTTAAAAATATAGAGGAATATTTTGTAATTAAAGATATGATAATTCCTCCGTCATTCTCTGACCGAGGGGGTCCATCCAAATTTCTAGACCCACCTTGGCATGCTTCTATCCCCCATGCACAAGAATATCATCTTTTCCTCCAGTGGCACAACAGATGGAATTTAACGGAGGATAAGATCACTTAGTGGCTCATTCTGAATGTCACACGTTGGTTAGTGAGCTACATTGCGTCTGGCTGAAGACGTTAAACGTAGCGCTTTTTGAGAGGTAACCCAAAGTTTTAATCATTTCATGTGAGAATAAATGGCTTCTTAAGAGGCAACCCAAGTTTTTATTGTGGTTTATGTTTTTATTTTGCAGGTTTGAATAAAAGATAAGTTGGGGGGGGGGGGGGGGAGAGCTGATTGCTTCCTCCGTTGCTCCAGTTTTCAAAGCCAAATGTCGCCTCTCATTCCAGCAAGGATGCCCGTCAAAGTTCACTTCCGTCAGGTTGTCCCGTTCCTTCACAAACTATCATGTTTACATTGTTCATTATTCCATATTGTTCATGCCATTGAAGACAATGTCATTTAAATTGGGGGGACGGAAATCATGTTATCTTAGATAACTTTATTTTGCCTCTTATACAACTTTATTTTGCCTCATTTTTTTTTATGAACCCACAATCCCAATTGCGTTTCATGATTTATACTTTTATTGAAAGTAATTCTGGAATAGAAATGACTGGGAAAAGGATGATGGAAAATTGATTTAATCTAGCAATGGAAAACTGATCTAAGAATCATTTTAAAGTTTATGTGCACTTTAGAAAAAATAAAATCACTTTGCACGCTAATGAAACAAGTAGGACAAGCCTTCAGCTATTTTGAGTATATTGTCTAATATTCAACACTTCTTGAAGAAGAGATCTTTTATACGCTTTCTGCCAAGTTATCTATCAAAATTAGTGCAAAAGCACAATTGAAAAAAAATATTGAAAAAAAGCACCATGAAAAATGCCCCGAATATGAGTAACCGGGCCTACTTCACCTAAGACGTGTTAAGGTTCGCGTCAAAAGGAAAAGGGAACCTTGATCTGCGAAATCGGGCCTGCTTCTCCTAAGGCAAGAGTCGAGGTTCGTGTTAAACAGTGAAGGGTAGTGCAACATCATATGTCTAGAAAAAGAAAAAAAAGATCCCTAAGGGACGAAACAATAAGACAGACAAAAGCTAGTATTCTTAATGCTCTGATTAAGAAGTGCAGGATTGAAAGGCACTTTTTCGGAATAGCAAATGAGGGATGCAATTGTCTTCGCTGTGGACTTAGCATTCATTTCACATACACAAGTGCTACTGAATTTTGATTAGAATTCTTGATCATGTGCCTTAATTTCTCACGTAAGACTAGTATGTATTAATGATTCCAAATTCTTGCTCTTTAGTTGATTCTATGAAACTTGATATGAAGGCATGAACTTTATCAACTCTTGTTGGTCCTTCATTTTTAATTGTTTGTATTACTAAGGGACTAACAATGAGTAAGTTGGGGGGTGTGATAAGTGCATATTTGTAGGACTTAATTTATGATAAACACACTTTTTATTAGCATTAATATTAATAATTATGCACTTATCTCACTTAATATCAATTTTTGATCAAAATACTTAGTTTGATGAAATTATTATAATTTGAGCAATAAGTATGTTATTTTGCAGGCACTCAGTAACAACTTCACAAGTCTGTGCAAGAATGAGCCAAAGATCATGAAGCATGAAAAGAAAATAAAAAGAAATAAAAAGAAATAAAAACAAAAACCAAAACATTGACATCTATATATAGATATTATGATATATATATTCATTCATATAATATATTCATAATATATAAATATATTCTTAATATCTATATATATAACACAATATATATATACATTCACATGTATCTATATTTTTATATACTCATATTCATAATATATACTCATAGTATCTACTCATATCTATATACATATCATCTAAATATATCTATATATATAGTTAATACATATAAAAGGCAAAAGCCATCCATGGGCCTTCACGTTGGAAAGCATGCAGACAAGCCTTGTGGTGGGGCTTTGGTAGGCACGAAAGGGCCACCTTCTCACGTGGGCTAAGGGCCTCCTCTTCTCAGGTGAAATGGGTCCATGCGACAATGATAGGCTCTTCAACGTGCATGCAGGGGCGGTTTCAAGAGAACAAGATGCCAAGGCTTCTCTTCACATGTTGGCGGCCTCCACGTAAGCTATTGGCATGCAACTTGGCCCAGGTGGGCAGCGGCAAATGGCGAGGTCGACAGGCTCGGAGCCTTCTTACGCAACAAGCAGTAGGCCTTCACATGCAACGTCGGCCACGGCTTCAACACAGGGGCACGGTCGCTGAGGCGGGGTGCTGCCAGGGTCCACGCGGCAGGGCGTTCAAAAGCGGAAAGGCCTTCACATGGCCAAACAAACAGCATCAAACGCGGCTTTTCAAAGCGGTTGGCAAGGTTCACACAGACTTTGGTTTTCACACAGTCGGCCAGATAAGAAAGAAATAGGATTGTGGGCTTGGTGTATTCACATGTAATAGTGTGATTTTGAAACCTATAAAAGGAGGGGTACGAGGTGTGTTCAAGGGAGAGTAGCTTCAGAATGCATTTCATGTTCTTTTATTGTTGTTAGTGCTTGAGAGATTTTTTGTTAAGTTCATTTGGTGTTATTGAAGAAGTAAGGAGAGAGAGAGGGGCAGGATGCCCCTTCATGTAAAAATTTCTTTCACTCTTGTTAACCATTTAAATTATTAAAAGCTTTGGATTTTGTAAGTTTAAGTGGTTGTTATTGTAAGTTCTTAAGATTTTAGCCATTACTTAGCCATTTACATGCTTTTATGATCTTCATTTAAAATTATTGTCTTCTTCAAAGTTATTCATACTTAAGTTCTCTACATTTTCTCTTTCTACCATTTCCTTTAATTCCTCTCCGTTTTCAAGTTATTACACGTTTTTCCACTTCCTATCCTGGCACATTACTGTTCATCCGAGTTGATATCGTCTTTTGTTCCTCCGTTTTCATGCCCTTCCAATCTTCTTTTATTTCTGCGTTCTTGATAAACGTTGTTCCTCTCTTGTAAATATAGATTTTCTTCTTCTATCACTCCCTCTAATTCTTCTTCATTTTTAAGTTATTTTTATTTTCCCACGGTTCTGTCTTTTGCGAGATTACTGTTCATCCGCACCGATAGATGTCAGTGTTTCATATTTTTCACTATCTTCCTCTCATTTTCTGTCTCTGCACTTTTCATAAAACTTCTTCCTAACTCTCAGATCTTCAACTTTATCTTCTGTCACTTTTTCTAATTCTCTTTGATTTCAAAGTTATTTTATTTCTAATCTCGCCTTAATTTCATTATGTTTGTTTGACTGTTTGTAACCCCCCTTCATTCCCTTCTATCCATTCCACCCCTTCTAAATTGCATCCAAATCTCCCTAAGGCGGTTTCAATTCAATTTTCATGATTTTTAAATCTTAAAAACTTAAAGTTTTCAACTTTCAAATCTACTTCTCCTTGTGGATTCGACTCGGTCTCATCACTTAACTATTCTATTTAATTTTATGGACCGGATATTTAAATTTGGTAGCGGGGCGTATTAACGACGTGCATTTTCCCGCCATCAATGCCCCCTTCTTATACTAAAGCCGTCGCGCCGAGATGAGCATGCCGAGACTCCATCGTGCCGGCCACCTCATTTTCTCGTGCCGCGCCGGTTTGCCTTCGCGCAGGTTCCCATCCGTGCCGGTTCATCTCTGCGCCGACTACTATTCAAACACTCAACTTTCCAGCAACCTTAATGAGCCCTAAACTCAGTCTAAACCCAATGTCCCAACCTCATTAGCCTTCCTGCCAACCTTCATCATATCATGGGGAATCATGGTTCTTCATCCAAGTCTAAGGGAGATAAATTAATGGGGTTCACCCCTACATTCTACTGAGTATGTTGTTTCTTTTCTAACCCTGCTGACCCTTGGAGTTCTGCCACTACATGTCCTCCAATGGTTTCTTAAGGGGATATCAATAAATACCATGATAATGGACATTGTCCCGTCGCATCTAGATTCTCTTGGATCTCGGGCCACGCCCATCTTTCTTTTGGCATCCATCTCGGCACTCCGTGGATGGATGTCTTATATTCCCACTTGACATAGACCAAGATAAGGGGATATGCTGCCGGATTTCTCCCGTATATTAGTATCATATCTCGTTTTACATAATCACATGCATCCCCTATCCTGCAAATGAATGAGTATACCTATCACATTAGTTTTGCCCCTAGGATTCTTCTACTTTGGCGATTAATCAAGGGTTGTCCTTCTTTGGAAGGGCGTAATTAACGTCATAACCTTTATGGTATGACGGACTTCTTGTCCTGACTCGGACTTCACAATCGACTGATCAAGTCAGATCGAGTGCACAATAAAATTGTCACTCCGGTGACTGGCACGCCTAATAAACCAACCAATAAATTAATAAATCAATAAATAAATACATAATAAATAAATAATAAATAAAAATAATAAAATATCATTCCACAGAGTCTCCGTGTCTTGTGAGCCTTCACTAGTCGTAGCCTTACGTCACGTTACGGCGTGACGGCTCTTGTAGCGGGGCACTTTCCTGGTTTACGGTTCTTAAGCTAGTTCCGTGGGCTCCCGATACAACCGTAGCGTCCTTCGGTGGGGGAATACTATCTAGAGGCCTGGCTTAAGCAGTGGGCCAGTGTGTGCACACGTGGTCAGGGGCTTTGGACTTACGTCGACGGGCGTAACCCTGACTAGTCACTCGTTACTGTAGTTCCTGTTCTGGTTCTGAGCGTGTCTTAGTCTCTGTCGGGATTTTTGACGGCATTGTAGATGGGACACTTGTGGCACCGTATAAGACGTCAGTGGACACATATGGCCGTTCTTCTGGTGTGAGGCACTCTAGTCAGGTGGCACGTGGCTCTTCGCAGTTCTCTTCGCGTTTCTTGTGCGTCGTGACCTTTCGGGTTAGCCCTCTCGTGGCTGTACTCGAGGTCAGTGTCCTGTCATATGCATGACGTTCTAGTCCTGTGTGGGGCAGTATGCACGACGTTCTAGTCGTGTCATCAGTGTCTGCGTCTATCTAGGTTTTTCCTAGGTTGCTTTGTCTGTTTTGCAGGCCCTTTGCGGCATTGACAGTTCGGCAACTCCTAACTTCGTCAGCTTAGAGTCGCCTTCCTGTTGCTGCTGGAGTAGTTTGGGGTGCCGAGGTTAGTTTTGCAGCCGCTTGTCTGGTACGGCTTTCTCCCCCTCTTCTCTAGTTGTTCCCTACTCCTGCTCCCCGTCTGTTCCTTTACTGCTTTTTAGCGTAGCTTTACAGCTTTGTAGTGTAGATTTCTAATTTTACTACACCTGCTGTTCTAGTTGTTCCGTGTTACTGCGTATTTTTCAGTGGCGATCCGCGTGACCCCTACTGGGCCAGTGACACGAGGCTCACCGCTACTTTTCAGGTGGGTGGCATCTTCTGCTTCCGTGATTCCTGGTGTGGCGAGTTCGTAGTTACTAGCGGTACCTGCGTCGGGCTTCCCCCGACTTACATGGTACGTCTTTTCTTTTCTGTCGACTGTATTGCTAGACTTGCTGTCTTTAGTTTTGGACTTGACTCTGGTATATAATTGTTAAATTTAAACTGTTAATAAAAAAGTTATTTTTATTTCTGCTACTTTAGCAAATCGATCTAATGAAATTTAATTACTTACTGCTATATCTCTGTGACTTCAATGTACTCTACACATGCCTTCTATCTCTTCGGAGCTTTACCGCTCTTGGGAGGCCTCGCGAGTTCCAAGTGGTATGGGTGTTTTCGGTAGTCCTATCGGGAATATCCGGTATCCGGGTCGCCACACATTTAGTCTTGTTTTGACTGACTCTTACTCTTTACAATTTTCTACTTTCCTTACAGCCCTTCACACCTATTAGGAGCGTGAGAGTTGTCGCCATGTAATTTAGTTTCCCGAATAGCGGCAAGCTATAGAAGAGGAGCTTCATGCTCTTCAGCGGACTAAGACTTGGGGATCTTGTTCCACTTCCTTCTGGCGTTTCTTTGATCAACTGCAAGTGGATTTATAAGATCAAGACTAAGTCTAATGGTATCATTGAGTGTCATAAGGCTTGACTTATGGTAAGGGGTTTCATTCAGGCGTATGGTATTGATCATGAGGAGGCTATTGCCCTGGTGGCCAAAATGAGCATTGTTCTCACTCTCCATGTCTTACGGTTGTTCATCAGTGACCTCTCTTTTAGCTTGATGTGAAGAATACTTTTCTTCACGATGACTTTTCTTGGGGTAGTCTACGTGCAGCCTCCTCCTAGTCTTTCGAGACCACCACTCCATGCCTATCGACTTCGCAAGGCCATATACGGACTCAAACAAGCCCCCCACACTCTGTTTGAGAGGTTCCGTTAGGTTGTTCTTGATATTGATTTTCCGGAGAGTGTAGAGGATTATGCTTTTTTTTTTTCGTGAATCTCCTCTTATTCATGCTATTGTTCTTCTCTATGTTGACGACGTGATCATTATTGGAGATGATGTTGTTATTACCTCTCTTAAGCATCACCTCCATCAATAATTTGAGATGACAGACCTTGGGCCCTTACTATATTTTCTTGATCTTGAGATATTTATTGTCTCAGCAGAAGTATATCTGCGACATTTTTCAGCGTGCAACTCTCTCTGATTCTAGCACAGCTGACATTCCTATGGAACTTCATCTCAAGCTTCGACGTCCGATGGTATTCCTTTAGACGATCCTACAAGCTATCGTCAGCTTGTTGGGGCTTTGGTGTATTTGACTATTTCTTGTCTGGACATTGCTCATGCTAGTCATGTCTTAAGTCAGTTTGTTAATGCACCTACTTCAATTCACTTTGTTGCCCTTTTGCGTCTACTTCGATATCTTCGTGACACTATTCGACATTTTTTATTTTTGTCATCCACAACCATATTGGAGCTTCATGTTTATTCGGATGTTAATTGGGCTGGTGATCCCACTGTTCTTCGTTCTATACCTAGCCTCTGCATTTTTCTCGGCTCATCTCTTATTTCATGGGGGAGCAAGAAGTAAACTGTTGCCTCTCGCTCTGCCACTAAGGCTAAGTTTCGTGCCATGGCGGACACCTCTACTAAGATCGTCTGACTTTGTCGCCTTCTTCGTGCTTTCGGGGTCGACTCCTCAGCTCATACACCTCTTTATTATGACAACTGGAGTGCTCTTCAAATCACATGCAATCCATTCTTTCATGAATGGACCATGCATATTAAGATTAATTATCATTTTGTCTATCACCAGTATCTCTTTGATACATTGTCACTTCCGCACATTTATTATACCGAGCAACTTGTTGATCTCTTCACAAAGTCTCGAATGACTCCACGCTTCTGAGAATTCATTGGCAAACTCTCGGTATATGATCCCCATGAGTTTGAGGGGGGGAGGGATGTTAAGAGAAGGATCTTTCGGATCTTACCAGGATCGCTCTTCCTTTGTATAATCTTTCCCTCTTTCCCCTCTCTTCCTTCCTTCTCTATTGCTATATTTTGTATCTATTAAGAATATGATATTGGTCTTTAGCCTTGCCCTCCTTTACAGGTCATGTACTCGTATATATTGCACATATAAATCACGAGAGAGACATACTCTCCAATTTTCACAAATCATTATCGTTATTATTTATTATTCATAATATGAATAAGTGATTTAAGAACTTAAAATCCATTTGTCTGCTTGAAGCAACATCGAAATTGTGCACCTGGGCTGCCACAACTATCAGACTTCATTTCCTCGATAAACCCGGTGGCTGCATGCTTTCTTTCTCCCCTTAAAAGCGGCATGTTCGAAATTGGAAATCCCAAGACTGTTTTTTTTTTCTTCGGACGAGGAGTATCATAACGAGAAGTCTACTTACGTACTGTTTATATGATTGAACACAATAAATTACCGCATTATATGGACATAAAATATGGCATTGTATAATATTGTATAATATTTTAATATGTCAAACCAAATGAGTAGCTCATCTATCCGTACGTGTAGCTCAAGATTATTACACACTTAAAATATGTAGTAAGTTTTCTCCTTTAAAAAATATATATATGGTGAGTTAGAGACCCATCTCATCTATCCGTCCGTGTAGCTCATCTTTCAACCAGACGGTCTAAAAAAATAAAAAATAAAAAAATAGACCGTGCGAAGTTATTTTTTAAATTTTTTGGACCATTTTTTTAGGCCGTCTGATGGAGAGATGGGCCATATATACTTTTAAGAAAAGAAAATTTGTTACACACTTAAGATGTGCAATAGTCTCGAGTGCGCAGTAAGAGAAACTCTTTTTTTTAAATTTTTTACGTGCAAATGGGTTTGAATAATGTAGAGCCCAACCCAGTAGTCTTATAAACGGAGCGGATCGTGTGATATCTAAATTTGTATCCGATTAATTTATCGAATTATTCGATTAGTAATCGAATTATCTGTCGAATATTTTATTCGGATAATTATCGGATAAATACGAATTCAATTTCAATTCGAATTTTAAACGGATAATTGACCGACTTAGAGGTGAGTCGTGTGAGCCGTGTGAGAGCGTCGTACGCTGTTTTCTCAAAAAAAAAAAGAAAGAGTGTAAGTTATTTTTATTTTGAGAGATGCTATCAAAAGATTAGACTTCATCCTGAAAAATAAGAGATAACTTACCAAATGGGTGTAAGTAGATTTCTTGTTTTTAAATTATATTTTTAGACAAACAAGATAAAAAAGAGTAATCAGACAATATATTAAGATTTAAGTTAATTATATATAGAATATGTGTATCCTTATATTTTTATCTAGGGGTTCATATTCGGTCGGATAATATCCAACACGGATATCTCAATATCCGAATTCGTATCCGATTAATAATCGGATATCCGTTATCCGATTAAATTATTCATCGAATATTTTATTAGGATAATTATCCGATTAAACGAATATGAATTCGAATTCGGTTCGAATTTTAAATGGATAATTGTCAGGCCTACAGCCCAGGGCTGTAACTTTGGGCAGGTCATGGTCCAACCCAGCCCAACTTTGACAAAAGTTTGCTGGCCCGGTAGGCAACAAGTGTGTGGGCCAGAATTTGGGCCAGTTCAAAAGTGGGCTTGGACTAAAATCAGACCAGGTCAGCAAACACCAAACCCCGCACATTCCCGGCTCTCATCACTTGCTTTCCCTTGCAAACTTAACCCATTCGTATGCCTAGCATCCCAAGTTCATGTTTTCGTACGCACCCCTTAACACCAAAATCCGTCTTTTTGTTATGTTCAAATTGGTCGTGTATATCTCTTCATAGTGACAGTCAAAGAGGTAAGGATGTGAGTCGCGTGATACAACCATCATACGTGCGTTAAACAAGGGTTATGGATAAAAAATTGAGGTTATGAGAAGCTTGACGATGTAGCTTAAAATTTTTTTGTTCCTCGTTAAGAAGAAAAATCTTCCTATGGTCTGATGTCCGGAGGAAGATGTCTGCATCGCACGCACGTCCAAGGTGTGTTTCACACTATGATTGTATAGTGTCTTTAATTTTTTTATATTTTTATTTTTTTAAAGTGATCTTTAAGATATTTTAATTTTAGATGCGAGTCACGTCACCATCTGATTATTTAAAAAATTTAAAAATAAAACGAATCGATTTTTAAAAGAATGAACCCAACATTATTGATTTGATTTGATTTCTTTTATTTATTTTTTTCTAGATAATTCAACGGTGACGCATCTTACATTTCAAGTTAGAATATATTGGAGGCCATTTTATTTTATTTTTAAATAAAAAATTTCATGACCTTGCACACCCAGATGTGCTGCGCACAGCACAGCCGGGTGTGCCTTACTCCACAGAGATTATATACGGGCTCCGTGCAAATAAGTTCAGAATTTCCCTTCAAGTTAAGCATTGCCCTTCTTCATATTATATCCTAGTCAGCATTTTAAATCACCAAACTACCCCTCCCAGGAAAGAGAAAAGGAAAGAGGATAGAAAGTTAATAATAAAACATATTTTGTCATTTGAATCAAAGTTTGTCAAATCGGTTCGGCGTATCAGTCACACGCAATCGATACACACCATATATTTTTTAAATATTATATATATTATTTTATATTAAATATAATTTTATAAGTAATTTGGTTAAGAGTCTTCATTTGGAAGATTAGAATTTAAGTTCAAAACACATTGATGATATTATTTTCTTATTTTTTTTTGTTGTTCTTTAAGAAAAATATGTCAAAAAATATATGACATTTGTGAGATTTGAATCATTTATCTCACATACAACTAACAAAATTATTAACCACTAAATAACACATAATATTTTATTATATTTTATAATAATATATATTTATTAAATAGTTTTTTAATATTGACATATTATAGTACGGATCGATATGATGCCGTATCATACTATATCAATAAAAAATTAATACGATCGTATCGATCAGATCGACAAATCTTGATTTAAATTATCGATAAGTGTCTCCCGAGCATGTTAAAGATGTCAGGTTACGTACAAAGCCAACACAAGAGGACATGTAGACAAATATATCTATGATCATGGTAATTCTGCAACTACTCTAACGAATACGTTTCTGGACCTCTAGTATCCTGTTGCCCTTTGACGCCCGAGTTCCTTTTGTTTGATCCGTTAAGTCTTTATATGGAAATCACATTCCCCACCTTATCCGGTAAAATATACCGCTCCGTACATAAACTTCATATAAACTTTAATTTTGTTTTCGCAATCGCATGATAAACCGCATCTTTGAACGATAAAGCATGAATCTTCATGTACACTTTGCACCGTGGCTTTTATACTAAGATCTCGTCTGGTTGAATTTATTCGGAGATTTTAATCATTAAAATCTTCGTAAAAAATTTAAGTCCAACAAAATACATAAACTTTCTCATCTTTCACGTCTAGCCATTTTTTATTAATAAGATATGGAAATACACGTGAAAAGAGAAGTTAAAAAATGTCAAGAATCTCCTTCGATGATACTTTCAGGTGGATTTTTGATGAAAAATTATGATAAAATTATCA
Organism: Amorphophallus konjac; assembly: GCA_022559845.1. NCBI lineage: Eukaryota > Viridiplantae > Streptophyta > Magnoliopsida > Alismatales > Araceae > Amorphophallus > Amorphophallus konjac. The sequence continues at coordinate 89,966,284 of CM040117.1, read as the reverse complement.
TGTAAACTATATTTTATATTCCATTCCATCATTAAACCTCCGTGAACTCACCATGAAACTCACATTATGATATTAAATCTAACATTTAATGTGTGGGAGAGCTGAGAGAGATGAGGGAGACGAGAACCAAATGAACATTTTGGATTTCAAATATCTTTGATAACATATGTCAGGTGTATTGTAGGTGGAATTATCAAATAATCTGTCATTGAGAATCTCTTACAAAGGAGGTCCTAAGACGGTGTTTGAAAATAATGTCGAGGAGAAATTTTAGAGATTCTAATTATTAAAGTTGTGTTTGAAAATAATGTTGAGAAGAAATTTTAAGAATTCTAATCAATGTTAGAATCTTGACTCGCTCACCATCCCTTCTAGAAATGTACATGTCTCGTCAATTTTTATCTGGAAATGATTTACAAGATTAGAGAGAGAGACAGAGAAAAATGACATTTTTAAAATCCTTAAAAAGTTAATTAAAAAACTTGATCCTTCTCTCTTTGGAGATTTTATAAAAAAAAATCCTCATCTTCTCCAATTGTTTCGGAACGAGGCCTAAGAAAGATCATCCTCCATTTATTGCATGCCCTCGTACTACAAGCTATTTCTTCCATGATTTGTGTTCCCCCCCTTCATGCATAACCACAATTGCCGGTGGATACGGCAAACCCGTCACCCAAATCCAGACTCGTCACGAATCCAAACAGAAGGAACTTACACCCATTCACTTTTGCAGCTCGTAGAGCACTACGGGCACCTTTGACATCCGGGTAAGGGGGGCGGCTAACCGACCCCGAAGGGTCGATTGAGATAATCGACCCTCGGTTAGCCGATTGTGTGAGGGGGAGGGCGAGCGGAGGTGGGGCCCCTCGGTTAGCCGGTGTCGGCTAACCGAGGGACCAAACCGTTGTCAAAGACGACCTACGAGTCCACAATCTAAATGGGGACACTTTTATGCAAGATTTGTCGACTCGATGATCTGTATTGGATCAGTTCTTCTTTGATTCAGTACGATACACCCGTGTCACAATTGACTCGATCTGACTCGGTATGTATCATCTCTTCCCTCTCTCTCTCTCTCACTGTGACTCAACTTAACTCGGAGTGATTCGCACCGTATCAAATTTTAGTAAATACGATTTGACATGTCCGAGTTAACCCGAGTCAGACAGACAAACCATACTTTTATGTAATGCCAATTACGGGGAAGTAGCGACACCGGCCAATAAACTGAAGCTGCGGGTAGAACTGACGCGACTTACTTGACCCCACACGGGCAGATCACGAGCCCGGGTCCCACAGCCAGTACGTAGTGGGCGTGGGTGCCGTCCTCGCCGAGCCCAAACAAACCACGGGGCTGCGTCCGCATGGGCTCATGACCATCCGTCGTATCCCCCACCGGCCCTGCTCACCGACACCTGTAAACCATCACCAGCCCAACAAAGGATGAGCTCGGCCCACCATTACGGACAAGGGTCCTGGTGCAGAGCCACCTGGAAGGATCGGATGGCTCGTGGAGGGGACACCCGCCCGGGCCAGAACCCCACATGATGGAGCCTTTTTGGAACAAGCCAGCCCTACACCTGGCCGAGGCGAAGACAACAGCAAAAGAATAAAAACTCCCTTGCTCACGCCCTGGTCCCCCCCCCGGTCCGTGCCACATGGTGCTCTTGTGCCTGATGAGGTACAGGTTGTGGGGGGGGGGGGGGGGGAGAGAAAGAGAGAGAGAGAGAGGGGAAGCTGAGGTCATGGGCATTATACCCATCGGCGGATGGGGACGAGGGGGATGAGAACTCTCTCTCAAGTCTCAACTTGTGTCTGCCACCATGTGTTCTCCACGGCATGACCTACGAATTCCTGTCTGAAAGGGGTCACCACTGAAACTATCGAACCCATGTAAACCTGTAATCTCTCTGCATGCACGTAGAGCACTATTGCGTCAAGACGGACCCCCTCCACCCTTTCCTGCTAACATCTTATCAGTCCAGTCACTTGAGTGACTAGCCTAGCTACGTGAAGCTTCACGAGCAGGGGCTAGGGCACGATCCCATCGATTAGGTAACCCAAGGCAATCCTCGCTGCTGTTTCCCGAGACGCGTGAGTAAAGCTTATGGTGGACTTCAATTCCCAACGCTGAATGAAGGAATTATGATAAGAACGACAAAGAAAGCCGCGTGGGTTTTGTAGCACGTACCCCTGGCCGTCTTCTCGGGTGCTGTCTGACAGTCGAAGAAGGACCTCCCCACGCACGTTCATGTGGTGTACTGCTAAAGCAGAAACATTCCCGTTTACTTAATCATCCCCGACCTACCCGAGTGAGGAGGTCAGCAGTACTCCCATGGGGGAAGAACTTAATCCAATAATGGGAGGGGGGTGAGGTAGACCCAACCCTGTTGGGGGAATATCTTCCCATGCGAGAAAGTGGACCTCGCATGGCACATGAAACCTGACGAGTTAATTAAAAGGGGCTCAGACATCGTCGTTGGCCCAGTGGGTGACTGTTTTAAAACCCAATTTGGATCCATCGATTTGATCGATTAACTCGCGACTCAATTTTAAAATCGGATTAGAATAGTGTCTAGATCATTTTAGATCTAAAACTCGGTCAAATTCAGTCAACTCGATATAACCCGACTGACCTGTTAAAACTCGTGTGACCCAATCGAGTCCGACTCTTAAACATATTTTTTATTTATTTAATTTTTATTTTTAATTTAACATGAAAAATATAGAAGATGAGGAGTCTTCTAACTCCTCTCTTTAAAGTTATAGATGTTTAGTCTTTTTAAGACTCTAACTTTCTAACTTTTGGAAGTTGAAAAGAAATTTAAAGAGAGATGAAGACAAAGAATAACATGAAAATTTAGATGAACAAAAAATTTGAGTTCACACGTCATGAAATTTGTATCTCATGAGATGTTAATTATAATTGATAAATGATCGTATGTAGTGTTTATTTAATATAAATTTTATTCATTTTTTAGATTAGTTTAGTGGTTGTTTAATACACTTGTTTTAACTTTTATAATATATGTTTAAGTGTTTATTTCATATTTCTAACTTAAGGTATCTTAAAATTTTATGATAATTTATAATATTGATATAAACGGTTCTAATCTTATAGGTCACGGGTCAACCTGAACGGATAAATCATTGATCCGTGACTCACTAACTTAATCGAGTCAAATTCTGAGTCAAATTTTAAAACATTGCTCGACACCATCTGAACCCGTACTCGATGATTAATGTTTTGTGCAATAACTTCGGTATAATCTTATTTATTGAATGTAAATTTTTTCATTTTTTAGATCATCATACGGAGATATGTCTTATATCATAATTAAGGTGACTTAGAGTCTCACAACATAAAAAAATTTCTTAAAAAAATTAAATTTACTTTATACACGTCAAAAAACAGGATGCACTCAACATTGGTCAATAATAACAGTGAAAGCTCCTGTGAAGTGGTGGCGGTGGTGGGCTGGGGTGAGCGTGCGGAGGGAAATAACTTTCCGGAACAGACGTGGCAATTGTTCATTTCACAATTCGTCCTGCCAACCATCTTCTTAGCTCAGCTCAGCTCACCAACCAATCAGGTCTCTTCGGATTGACGTGAGTGTGAATGGAGGCCGAGGACCTCTGCGGAGCTTCTGAAAGTTTCTTGTTGGCTTTTGATAAATACCCTGACGTGGAAATGGGGCCAAATAAATCTGTTTTGTCAAACTCATTATCATCTACCCATCAAGAAAATTTAAAAAAAAGTAAAAAAAAATGTATAACAGATGTACGGTTATACTAGGATATTAATTATTTGGGTCGGAAATGTGCTGCGAGAAAAAAAATTGTAAAAAAAATATTCGCATCTTCTCTCATCGTGCTTCACTTTCACTCGATCAATGGTGCACCGACACGTGTAAGGCCTAATGCCTAGGATTTATCATGAGGTCCTGAGGTCGTAGTTTACGTACGTGTAAGCGTGGCTGAAATTTCTAATCATTCGAGAAGGGGAATTTTCCAGTACTGGTCCGTAACCCGGAGTCATATCTTTCTGCTGACAGCTGGTTGTCTCTACCGAGAAGCTGTGGTTAGTGTGGTATCTACTGGAGTAACTTTTGAAGCCTATTTAAGCATGAAACAGAAATACAACTTTTAGAAGGGGGGGGGGGGGGGGCGGATACCTCAATTATATAAGGGTTATCTTGATAACACAATAATAGGGGAATAAAATGAGTTATCATGTCTACTCATCTTTAATTGAGTTTGATAATAAGTTTAAATTATCGGAGTCAATTAAGATTAAGACTTTTATTCTAAGAGTAATTTATTCTACCATCTCACGTAGAATAAGTTATTTCCAAGATAAGAATAAATTATCAAATTTAAAAAGAAAAAATCGAAGGAATAACTCAACCGAATCTATCTCAGATAACTTATTCTAACACGTTATCAAAGTGGTAATAATTATTTAGTCATGTTTAGATGGGAAAATTTGGGTCATCCACATTATTTTCAATGCATCTTTTTTTTTAAAATGACGAGTAGAAATTCTTTGAGCCACCGACCTCAAGTTTGAACTCGAATCTAAAATTTAGACATTAAATTGAGAGGATTTTCGATAGATAAGGAGAGAGGTGTCCAAAAAATTATCTAATGTTAGACTAAATCTCAACACCCTTCCACCGATAAGGAAGGCAAGGTGTCCACAAAATTATCTAATGCGGGATTAAATCTCAACATCTCTCTTGACGTAGAACTTGAATGATTACGATATGAAAGGTGTGATTAAACATGTTGAGTTCGAATAGTTACAATACAAGTGGCATAGTTGAACGAGTGAGATAGAATTTTAAAAAATCTAACTACGATACTATGTTAAAGATTCAAAATCGAATCTAAAATCTAGACATTGAGTTAAGAGAATCATCCGACAGATAAAAGAAAGATACGTCCACATATGAGACTAAGGGCGCATTAATTTGGACTCATGGCCCATGGAGCATTTCGAAAATATCTGTAAAAATGTCAGAGAGTACACTATTTAAATGTCGAAAATTTTGGCATGGACGTGAAATGTCATTTGGAGCCGTTGCGTTCGCAAATGGCACACGTGACATCGTCGCATGTGTCATTTGCGAAAATGCAAATAACACGTGCCTAAACTTTCCTTTTCTAGATGGTGGGAGTTTGAATGGTGGTTTAACAATTGAAAAGATGGGTTAGTGTGAGATTAGACGGACGGTGGGTACGGTGGGGATTTTAAAATCCACCTAGAAGTTACTTTCCCACGATTTCTCTGGATTTTTTCCTCTCCACTTTCTCTCGGCTATCTCTCTCTAATTAAAAAATTCATTCAAAAACAAAAAACGAGATAATTAAACTATTTGAATTAACTCTCCCCGTTTAGAATGACATATAATTTTTTTTGCCAATTAGACTATTTGAATAAGAGAAGATTATAACAGCTAATGCGTCGACCTCTCTGTCACTCTCTATCGTGAACACCTTTGCGCGTTCATGCACCACCCCCTATAATGCAGTTTCTATCTTTCCATTCTTTCCAAAAGACGGTTAACTTTTAGGCAGAACAGTGGCCTAGACGATGGATAAAGAACCAGAGGAGGGACAGCAGCTACGAACCAGAGCGAAGAGCCCTGTCAAATCTCTCAAGCATAAAGAAGACATCATGTGTTAACAGTGTCGGCTTAGTGTTTAGGCCAATTAGGCATCCCGACATCATTGATCATACCCACTTCTTTCCCCGTCTGAACAATTTTAAAACAGAGCCCCCCAACATGCTTTACACGCTAACATCTAATCAGACGTGCCCTTTTCCTCGGCTCCATCCCCCCACCGTTCATCTGGCCGGACTGCTACACTAAAATAGTCCGCCCCACTGCCGGTCGGCGTTTAGGCAGGATGGGCACTCAGGCTCCCCGTTAATAATTGGCTCCGAAGCATGGCAAGACTCGAGAGTCCGCACTGCCCAGTCAAGTCCAATCAACACCCTTCAAGGCCAGGATAATTAAGCCCCCCCACTCACAATAACTGTGCTGCTAACAGAGTGGTAGTGTCGTCTTTTCCATTAACAATATCCGGCGACGACTTCGAGTCTAACAGAGCTCGTAAGCCTGGCCAGAGAGAGAGAGAGAGAGAGAGATGAAGGTGAGGGGGTTGGAGAGAGAATCGAGCTCAACCCAACCCAACCAAACCAAAGGGGAGATTTTATTCGCCTGAACGTATCTTCTGCGACGCGCTGCTGCGTCGGCCCACAGGTATTTTGTGGGCTCGAGGGGCAGCTTGGGGCCCGAGAAGGCCCACTTGGCGCACGGCAGGTCACGTGCCCGTACTCCCTGCCCGGGCGGGCCGGGGGGGTCGTCGCGCATGCATACATCGCATGGGGCCGGCATGTTGGGGCGGGGGAGGACACGTGCCGGGTTCACCTACACATGCCGTTTCCCGTGGCGGCGTCGCGGTCCACGCCTCTGGTCTTCGACGGACGAACGGTGCGGTGGCGGCGAGGGTTGGGCCCGGGGGAGGGCAGCCGCCGGCTGAGTTGCCCACTCCCACGTACGGGCGTTGGCCGTGGTCCATTTCTTGTTGGGGAGGGGAGGACGCGGGCCGGGTACCACCTACACATGCCGTTCCCCGTGGCGGCGCCAAGGGCCACGCCGCTGGTCCTGGACGCACGAAACGGTGCCGGGTGGGGTGGCGAGGGTTGGGCCTGCGGGGGCCTGACGCCGGGTGAATAGCCCGCTCCCACGTATGGGGCGCCGGGGCGGTTTGTCGTGGTCCCCCCCTCCGTGTTGTGGGTGGAGGTTGTGATAGATGGTGGAATCGGGCCGTCTATTTCGTGGACCTCGGCGGCTGGGGTGTTGATGATTGGGGGGGGGGGGGGGAGAGTGTTTGGAATGGAACAGAACGGAAGATGGAGGGAGGCTGGGGTGTATATGGGTGGGGGTGGTAAAACGACCGGATGATGTAGGGAGGAAAGAAACGTACGTAGGTGGGCAAAAGACGACAGGATGGGTGTGGGCCCCGGGGTGCACTTCTCCTCAGAAAGTGACCAAAAATGTTGTGCTCCTCTCCCTGAAGAACCGTCTGGAGAGTTAGTGGAGATGTCAGAGAATATCGTTGTTAGATTTTAGAGAAATACGTGGCACTATTTGACACAGTAAGAAAAAAAAATGTATTTTTCATAGATCTGGGCTGACATACACATGTTTGCACAGTCCCATCTCAAATTGAACGGTTCACAAAAATAAAAAAAAACCAAAAATTAATCATCCGAAGCCTACTTTTGATGTACTAAAGATATTGCGTTTTTATTTTTTAAAAAATTTTAACTGTCGTAAGAACATGTAAAATAGGTCACTCTCCACCTATACCTACTGCAACGCCAGCATGCATTAAAAAATCACTCTAATTTTTATGGTGACTTTTGTTTGATATTAATTTTTCAAATGAACTTTAATCATTGGAGAATTTAAAATGGGAACACGAGGAGACAAACATATATAATATAAAATTTTAAAATCTAATATTTAAAAGTTCCTCCTTATATTTTAAAGAGAGAATCACAAAAGCATATTGTTTCTCTCCCTATCAAAATCTCACTTTAAGTTATTTTAAAAAATAAATATTTTTTTATAATTAAATTAGATCTACGTGTTTTCACAATTTTCACGTTAAAATTCTTCTATTATAAATTATCTTACCAAAAACTCAGCTTAATAAAATGTAGACGAAACTTTCGACTGTTTACATAATGCAACCTTCCTAATGAAAGTGGGGTTTTAAATGGACATGGTACTCCCCAAGGAAATAAGCTCTCTCTCTCTCTCTCTCTCTCTCTCACACACACACTAACCTCACGCTTCTCTGGTCACATGGGTCTTATAATGCAAAGCCATCACTGATGCCGGAGTTACTCACATTCATCACTCCGAGGAGCAATGATTCGCGCCATTAGTTATGCCCGATCCTGCTCTTTGTTCCGACTCGGGCCTCCGTCTCGATCACCAGGTCGACCTGGCCCACGGGAAAACTGCCTCGAGAGGACACGTGGGCCCCTTCCCGGAGGTAGGCAGATCGGAACGGGGTGACGATAACTATTTTGGCGGATCGACCCGACACTCTGCGAACGGCAGAGGAAAAAGAGCGAGGAAAAAGAAATTAAAAACGGGAGAGGATAATTAATATGCCGAGGAAGAACGCCTACGTAAGGCTTCTACCTACGCAACATCTCCCGGGAGATTTTCCAAATCCCACGTTAAACCAAAAACCATATCATAATCGTGAAAAAAAAGAAGAAAGAGAAGGGAAACAGCCGCGTCCATTTACAATGGATATTCCATCGACACTGCACAAACGAAAGCTCTTCCGGGATAGCGGAATAAAACAAAAGATGGGGAGGGGGGAGAGAGATTAGAAAAAAAAAAGATCTTTCTGATCAGTCTACCCGTAAGCTTCCCTTCCCCCGGGAAGCACCATGTGCCACCTCCGGTCCACCATTCCTGCACACGGTGACCAATCAGAGCTCCCTCGGGTCGACGAAAATGGACGGGCCAGGAAGGGACTTGGTCCAGTCTCCCACAGACCCGTCGCTGTAGTCCTCGCTCAGGCGCTTCACGCACCACAGGTCTTCGGCGCACGACAGCTTCCGCCAGTGTGGTATCCCGACCCGGAGCGGCTCGCAGTTCGCGACCTCGGTCGCCACCACGGCGCACCCGCCCTCCTTGGCCATGTTGTGGGCGTGGGCGCACAGGGCGGTGACCAGCCGAGCGGCGTCGGGGCCCTGCCCCCCCACCCCGTAGAGGAAGTAGAAGCCGAAGGGCCGGAAGAGGTCGGGCATGGAGGGGATGCCCAGCCAGGGGAGGGCCCGGTCGAACACGCGGCTCGTGGAGGCGAGCCACCGCTTCACCCGGGAGGCTCCGCGCACCTCCAGCCGGAACACGTCCTTGCAGTTCCACAGGCTCAGCACCGCCCACGACTCGGGGGGGTCGGCAAGGAAGGACTCGGCGCCCGCCCAGGTGGCGGCGGTGATCTTCTGCTCCCCCCGACCGCCGCCGGTCACCGCGAGGAATGTGCCCAGTGACAGGTGGTTATTCAGCACGGCTTCGATGTCGCGGGGGAAGAACTCCACGGTGGAGAAGCGGCGCCGGTAGAGGGACTCGGCGTCGGCGGGCGGCAGCCGGAGGATGGTGACCTGACGCGGAACGCGGAGTCGGTGGGCGAACACCGGCTGGACGAGGATGGACGGGGTACGGAACTTGGAGTAGCCGCATCTCCCGGTGAACAGGCGGATGGACGCCTCGTTGTCCTTTTCGGTGGCCATGTACGAGTATTCCGCCCCTTTCGCCCTGAACCACTCCTCCATCCGCGTCACCAGCTTCAGCCCGATCCCCAATCGCCTGCGTGGACGACACAGAGCATTCACACCATCGACAAGGTCAAGTGCAGAGAGAGAGAGAGAGAGAGACCCACGGAGATAGATATGGATGGACATCGCAGAAGAGACCACTGTTCATCCTTTGATAACATGCAAAAGGACTAGACCAGTCGATTGAAAGCGAAAGTGGGAAGAGTTACTAATTACTGGGCGGTGGCTGTTGGTTACCTGTGCGAAGGGGAAACCCGGAGGCCGAGGACGTACGCGAGCTTGGCGTAGAGGGGGACGGTGGCTTTTCCGTTACGAGGGGTCTTCTTACCGCATGTGACTGTTTTGACGCAGCCGCGGATGAGACCCACGATCTCCTTCCTCGCCCCGCCCGTTTCGGCAACCTTTTTTTTAAAAAAAATGATTTGAACAAAGTCGAAATAGGCGCACGTTAGCCGAAATAAGAAGTCGAAAAAAAATACGTGTTACTGTTATTATTGTTATTATCATTATTATTAAAGAAGAAGAAATCTAGATATTAGGTTGCCATTTGGAGGAAGCCGACGAGGTGAAGGAGTAGAGCAAGAACAAGGACGAGGCGGAAGGGGGGGAGGGGTGTTTTCCCTGACAATTCGTGCGGAAGGAGGAGCACACCAGTGGGAGATATACCAGCATGAGGAAGGCAGGGGAATGGCGGACGCGGCACATGGGGTCACCCAGGAGGTCGGTGAAGAGAGAGAGCTTGCCGGAGCCGCTGGAGCCCACGTCGCACATCCTCTCCACCGCCTCCGCAGCGGGGCAATCCCGCCTGGCGTCGAACTCCCTGATCACTATCGTTCTCTCCACCACCACCATCGTCACCACTCTCAAGGCTTCTGTGAGTCTTATCTCCGGCAACTGAGCTGTGGCAGCGACAGGGGAGACGGGCAGCAGAGTTGGGAACCAGAGAAGAACAAGGGACAGCGGTTGCAGAAGAGCGGAGGAGGAGGAAACAACGGAAGCAAAGAAGCCAAGCGAAAGATAGAGAGGGGTGAAGGTGTGGAGATTAACAGTAAAGCTAACTTCTTTTAGGGATAGAACAGAGCGATTCACGTGTGAAGCCAAGCGTAAAGAAGCCGCTGGCAACCAGGAAAGGGACACGAAGATGGACAAAAGGGAAGAAAGAGCGGCGAACAACGGAACTGGGTGCGGGGTAGAGAACAGATCAATTTTTCCCTTCGGCCTTCCCCCCTTCTCCAGGACCCCCCCTGCCTAGCCCCAGTCGAATGTTCTCCCACACTCTGTTTGGGGTATGTGCGTGTCTCTCTCCCTCTCCGTGTGGCAAAAGTGGTGAGTAGATGATCATTGGGAGGGGTCTTGGGGGGGTATTTATACACGATGCCTCTGTGGGGCTGCGGATGAGCCCCGCCCCTGTTCTCTCTCATACCTCTCCCCGGCCCGCCGTCTGTGTTTTTGTTCGTATTACCCCGATATCCCCTCTCTCTCTCTTCTGCAAATTATTAGTAATAAATAAGAACGATACGGGAAAAGAGGAGAGGAGGGGACGTGAGTGGGGGAGAGAGAAGAATTGGCGGCTGAGACGGCGCGCTCTTGGGCTCGCGCAATATCGTCCAGGTCTGCTCCGCCCGACGCGGCGCCTCCCCTGCCACCTGCTCTACTCCTGCGCCAGTCGGCCGCCGCGGCTGCTCATTTTTATAACCCCCCTTCCTCCCCGCCGACTATGCTGATTGCTCCCTACGGCGGCTCGTCTTCGCACGGCCTCCCGTCCCGCCGGGCACCCCCCCCCCCCCCCGGTCCCGTCCGCCCCCATCACGTCTTATACTTTCCCGCTACATTAGACCTCACGGATAAGATACCGCCACCGCCGCCTCCTTCATGAAAGCCCGGTAATGGGCGCACGGACGATCCAGATATTACAGCAGTCTACGTTGGAATGGGACGGGAGAGGTCATGGTTCGGGGGCGATCAATTATCCGGTCTTGTTATAATGACATTGGAACGTGAATAAAATTATGTGACATGCATACGCGGGAGAAGTATGGCATATTTATTTTATATAAAACCACGGCCATATTAATGAGCGCCAATAATAATGTGGACCTGTATTAAATGGCGCCACGTCAGCACACATACACGTACCACGTACAATTAAGAAATATTGGCGGGGAAGGTGAAGGTGATTCGATGATTGTTTTTTCTTCGCCTTTTTCCCCCGAAGACGCTAAGGAAAATTGACAGCTAGCAGCGCGGGTGGGCCCACGTCTCCATCCCCTCCCACCCATCGCCGTCATCATCGGCAGGCTGAAGCTAAAGTGCCGCCGGATGCGCGGGGGACGTGGCAGAACAGCCGCCATCTGCTGGCGGCGGTGGCCGGGCCTTTCGTGGCCTCGGACGGGAAGACACGTGGAGCTCCCGCGGCGGCGGCGCAGAGAGCGGCCACGAATTATTGGGAGGCCGCGGCCCCGGTTCCGGTGCCCCGCGGGATCTCGGAGTGGGGGGGGGGGCGGGTGGAGGAGGACGCTGTACCTGGACGCCGACGCCATGGGCGTCCGGGGACACGTCGGGGACATGTCGGCGCGGGAAGCGGGCCTCGCCGGGGAGGCGTTGCGAGGGAGGGGTGGAAGCGGGGGCCGTGCATGGCGGTTGGGCTCTCCCCCCGTCTCCTCCCTGCCCCCCTTAACAGCCATCCGTCCAAAAGTGGGTGGGGGGAGAAGATTTTTAATTGACTCCCGCCACGGGAAGCCGTTTCGTCCGACTGGGCTGCCTGGACTGCCGTTTCCGGCTTCAATTACCGGACGACGCGGCTGATGATTTCGTAGCCGCCCTGCTGCTGCTCTGCCCGACCGACCACACCCACCACCACGCAGTGGACGGATCTGAAACCCGCATGTCGGCCACGGCTACTGCATTGTGCCGAAAGGAGGCAACAGTTTAAGATTGTGGGCTAGTGAGCAAAAGCATAGGATACAGCTGAGATCATAGTAATGGACAAGGAGGGTTTTCGGTGCGATCAGAACACTTCACAAGAGACTATTTACTATTCGATTCTGATAAATTCATTCTGGACAGGGCGAAAGGCTACAATGGCAAGCCGTGAGAACGCGGACGCAGTCGTAAAGACAACACACAGGAGCTACAGTAACATCCGTGAGAAGGCCGCCAGCTAGCTAGCGCACCCACATTTCGATCCAAGAATTGCGACCTGGGTTAAGGGTGCCTCGTCCGATGGATAGCGGCCACCCAACTAACGGACTATTCTTGGACTAGGGCCGGGGATGGAAATCGATGGATGCGATGCTCTCTTTGCCGGTGGCTTCCCCGAATTCCGCCTCCGGTCAAATACTTGACATATCGATCGACCATGACCGTTCATGGGGATACTTATCAGTTTTGCCAGTCACCGACTTGGTTGGATGCGAGCCAACGTCGTCGATCGGATTCCTCCTTGTGGACGTCACGTTGCCAGCTCCTGTTACATGTTTTAAGCCCTGGAGTTGACACCGTGGTGTCTCTTCACCCGAAGAAGCTAGCTAGACGACGTATTTGCTTGCACTTAATTACATGAAACAGGAACGGGGCGTGAATGATGGAGAGGTGATCAAGGCGGCGGCGGCGTTCGTCGTGGAGACGGCAGACCATGATATATATCTGAGAGTGACTGATTGCTCATGTCATAATGTGCAGTTTCGGCGAACGATCGAACATGGGGCCGGCCGGATTGCTCCTTATGTCACCCATCCTCGCCGAGATCATAGCATAAGACTGGTATCGGTGACGCGCGTGACCCGGCGGTGGAACACAACCAGCCAGCTTCCCGGAGGTTGCCAAGGGAAGGGAAGGAGCCACCATATTTTCCCCTCGGCGTTGTCTAGTCACCCTCGCGGGGGAGGGGACGGGGCCACCACCCGTGTCGTATGTAAATTAATTCCGGGCAGTCCATCGTAGCAAGGGTGGTGGTGGTGGTGGTGATCATTGGTGCCATTGTTTAGTTTAATTAATTCGAACTATCATGAAACCACTGAAGCATGATCAGTTTTACACGGTCCGTTAATGTCGTTTGCTCCCGTACGTACGTGTGGAGACGGAGGGACCTAAAGGTGGTGGAGGTAGAGGAACTCCGTAATGGCGTGTGGGGTAGGTGCATGGCTCGTCGCGTGGGCCGGAGCGGGGAGGAGGAGAGAACGAAAAGGGGGCAGAATAAAAGATATCCAAAAGGGTGGGTGGGTGGCAGGGACAAGGGTGATCCCCTCGATACGTTCATGTCAGGTGGGGCGGGGGGGGGGGGGGGATCACCCTTCCCCCCCCCCCCCCTCAGAGATCCGGCTAGCACTCCTCCGTACCGGAGCATATTATTAGTGCCAATCAGCGCCAAGCACAACCCATGAAGGGGAGAGCCGACACGGCCACGGAGTTCCTCTCCATGTCTCCCCTTCCAACGTTCATCCCTGCAAAATATTAGGAACCGAAGGGAAGCATGCGTGAACCCCGCTCGAACACTCGGGGGGCAAATAGACAAGCTACCCAATAGATAATTCTGACTGGCTAGCACCAACTTCCTCCGCATAATTGTTGCGTGTCTGGTCCTAGCAACAAGATGCATTAGGGCATATATCTATCTATCTATCTACATACATATACTAATAATAGTACGCTCCTTTTTATGGGGAGAGATGGAGATGGAGATGGAGATGGAGAGGGTTACGAGGGAAGGCACTCAGAAGTTTACTAGTAGCTCAGGCGGCGGAGAGGGCTCTGAGATCAGGTAGCTAGATGGGCCCCGAGGGAGGGGGCATGGCTCGAGGAATGATGGAGGGGATTGGTTATCATGGTTGCTCTCGTCGCACACCCTCTTCCCCTTTCTCCCTCCTTCTCGTCTTGGACGTTGACCCACTTGGTAGGCCTTTGTTTTCCTATGGTTGTCTTGTCACCGAGCTACAGACCGCAAATTGACCGTGGTGTGCCACGCCAACGCTGATGGGGGGGGCAGTGGCCACTAATATTCTCGTCAAAGATGTCACCTTGCATGAACGTAGTCCGAGCTGTTTCTTATCTCATTTCTTAGAGTACAACCCCCCCTCCTCCTCTCCTTCCCCACATAAGACTATTCGGGCTCCTAATCTAATCGCTTGTGTCCTCCTTTTCCCTTTCTCCGCCCCTGTGCAGATGGTACTCCACACGGGAGGCTGACCGACAAGGTTCCCATCCTGACTCAAACCCTACAACGACCCCTTAACCACACAACTGCACATCCGCTGGTGTTGTTTAACCATCATCCATGGGCCACTTCGTTCAAAACATGCTCTCGGCGCTAGCTTTCAATCAATCCGGCCCCGGGAAAACACCCTCCGGGACGTCATCATCGGAGCCATATGGTACGACAGGGATGTATATTTCTGTGTATGCTATAACTCTTAAGGCTGGGGAAGGCCGGCGAGGCAACCCCCTCTCGGGCCACCACATGATGGGATCACTGAAAACCACGGGCACCCCTGCCATGGGGGGCCACCCCCAACCTAGCCCCATGTTTTGGTCGCTGTTTACGTCAAGGGGTCCGGCCGTGTGAATGGGCCCGAGCCAGGGAAGAGTATCCCGCCCTCGGGGCTGCACCCGATTCGTTTGGGAGGCTCGGGGTGCTCGATCTTCCGGAGTTAAGGGAGGTGATGGAGCCCCCCCCCCCCCTCCCCCCGGCCACAGCCAGGAATGGGAAATGGCCATGCATGCGCCCGCAGATCTGCTGGCATTGAAGAGCCGCCGCCGTGGTTGTCAGGATGTCACGGCCACGGGTGGGCACATCGACCCACAACGTCTGTGTCGGCAGCCATCCTCTGAAGGGGGTCCTGCCGCATGCCTGCCGGATTCTGTAGTCCCTGTGGGCCGGAGAACAGCAACACTCCCTTTCTTGGTGGTCGACTCGAGGGGTGTGGGAGAGGTGTTATTGAAATCTCGCGTTTCCCCGCGCCGTTCTGTATATATCGGGCAGGTAAAAATGGGGTTGGAAGAGAAGAATCATTTTTTTGTGTTTGGGCGGGGATTAACTGCAGTAGTCTCTTCGGAGTTCGGAGACATCTGATAAAATTGGAACGATACAGCGGAGATTAGCATGGGATTAACTGCACTAAGATGAATGCTGGCGCCCTAATTAATGATGACACATATGATTGATGCTGTGGAGAGGATCTCAATACCTCATGATTCGATCAATCATAAATTATCCGGCATTGGGTGGGTCGTGATCAAATAACCAAATACCCAATGGGTTAACAGATACTATTTGAGGGGACTAATTAAATTGGGCAGCAGCTATTAGATTCTGAGAAATGATCCGATATATAGATGGTGTATAGTTGGATATGTTAAGATAATCTATCATCCACAGTTCTTTAATCAGCAGTTGCGCATGTTTTGACGATTTAATTAGTACCTAAAACGATGGTCGATCACCTTTGCGGTGTACGGGCAAATAGATCATATATATTTGCAATCAAATAGAGCAGTTATTATGACACATGCATGGGGCTTAGGATCAAATATCTTGTGCTCATGGATGGATGATGCAGCCTGAGACGTCGAACAATTTATGAGTTACAGCTTGCCCGCAAATAGATAAATGTAGGGTTCTTGTTACTAGTCAATTAACTACTGATGATCAGGCGTTCAACTGTTCATGATGGGTAGGGTGTTCATGGTGGGTAGGGGTGAGTATTTTTCGGATTCAACCCAAAATCTAAATCAAATTGATAGATTTGATTTAATTTGAATGCGGTTGAAAGTTTAAAAAAATTAGTTTAATTTAAAACCCAACCGTATTAAAAAAGACGGATTGGTTTTGATTTTGATTTTCAAACAATCAAATCAAAATATTTAGACTGGTTTCAAGGGTATCTTTGTTAATTTAACACAAGTGTATAACCCTAATTCCTGAAGTACCTGAGGAGGGTAAATCTGGTTTAGCCTAGATGTGGCCCACGTACGCGCGGCCCATTAAGGTTCGGACGCGCCAAGCCCAGACAAGGGGAGAGCACACATGCTCAGCCCAATAAAGAAGAGGCCGGTCCAACAGAGCATCGAATTCCACGACGCCGATAAGGCCAGCCCAAGCGCGGTTCTCGCCGGAGGACACTCCGACCACCGACCGTTACCCCCCGCGACGTCGGCCTTGACCCCATAACGAGCGAGCACGCCCTATGAGTGCCGTAAGACTCGCCCAAGGACCGGCCGACGCCGGGGCTATCGCCCCCCAACGGAAAACTCCCGCCAACATATATAGCGGGGAACGTTACTCCAACTAAACGGACCCTTCCCTATCAAGGGATGAGGCCCTCGCTCCAGGACAACCCATATAAAAGGGACACCGACGAGAGAGAGGAGCACGGTAGATTATTCTACTAGACTCCACGCTACTACGCAAGAGGATACTCCTACCCCAGAGCTTCTTACTGAGAAGAGAGCAGCCCGGACTAGCAACGACAACGAGAGGGTCATCTACGTCCAGAGAGCTTCTTCCTCCTGAGCGGCCTTACCACCCAGCGAGCACTCTCCGAGAGTCCATTGGGACCGGCGAGCATGCGTACAGAGGACCTACACGCCTCCTGGATCAACTACTACGGCCCCTACTTCTCTCTCACTCTGCTCCTCTCTATTACTCATTAAATCCCTTGCTGATTTAAGCATCGGAGGGTTATCCCCTGAGGTAACATCCGGGACTCCTTCTGACGCCCTTCTGATTTCTTGGTATGTGCAGACATCCACGGGCGCGAGACGACTTCCCCCAACAAATAAATAGAGAATGTGGTACGTGGCCTAGGAACCATTTTTCTGCCACTGCACTACCCATAGTCTCAAGACCCATGACTCCCCACTTCTCTAGTCTCGACTCGATGACTCCCTAGTCCCCGCTTCCCCGATCATGATCGACGATTGTTGCTAGGGATGTCAACGGGTCAGATACGTTGCAGATAGTGGACTATCCATTTTCATATCTGATAAGGAAGAATCGTATCAGTTTACTATTCGCTAAGTATTCAAAAAATGGTGTATCTTAAATTATTTTCTAATATCCAAAAAAAATACGGTTAATGGGCGGTTAACGGATAGTTATCGGTCATAAGAGTACATATAAGACTGAAATTTAAGATGCAAATCAATTCAAGTAGAATACAATTTAAATTGAAAAGAACAATCCATATGATAAACAAACACATTTCAATTTAGTTCCCATATCATCATCATTCATGAGTCAACATAGAATAAAATTAAAAATATAAAAATACATAATATTATAATATCCCTAAAGACAAGATGAAATATATAAAGTGAAAATAAGAAAGTAAACTAACTCTCTTGGACTTTAGACTCTGCCATCTTCTCATTCTTTACATATCTTGTACGAAGATAAAGAATATATTAGGTTGGGAATTTAAAAAATTATAAATAAATATTATAATCTAAAAATATTTTACCACAATGAAAGTAAAAATGACTTAGTTTATACATCTATCTCATCTTCAACATCATTTTCTTCGAGACGCTCAACTATTTGAGTCAAATCCAAACTTGTTTAATAGTAACGAACAGATACATACGGGTTCGAATGGGGTGTATCTATTTCCTTATCAGCAAAGAAACCAGATATATACGTATTCGTATTTGTTAATTTCACTATAATAAAATGCGGGATTAGCGATAGAAATATTCTTTCTCTAATCACTCTCTATTTCGTCCATCGTAAATCCGTCGCTAATCTACGACCGATTAGAGAGAGATTTTTTTTGTCGCTAATCAGAGATGAATTAGTGACGAAATTTTTATTGGTCACTGATAATCCATTGCCTATTAGTGTCGGCCGCGAATCCCTCTCTAATCTGTCGCTAAGATCTTTAGCGGTGGATTAGAGAGAGATTAGAGACAGAATATTTCCATCGCTAACCCCGCATTTTCTTGTAGTGTTTACGGGAGGAAAAATACTATCCATTTGTTGTTTGTTACGTTACAAAAATGGATAGTTATCGGGTTATCGGTTACCATTGACATCCCTAATTGTCGCTCACAGGCTTCACGCTATGGGCGGCTGCAGCAATGGGCGGCTTCATATCAGAACTCTCATCCAAAACACCTAGTCCGGGTAGCCCTTTTCGCTAGTAACCCTTTCTACTATATAACCCATACCTTTGCACATTCGAGTAGGAGTTTCAAGGAAGAAACATGGGTCGACTCGGTGATGGGATCCAGTTTGATTAGAATTAATCATGACATTTAGTGAGCATTCTGTCCGGATACTCGTATCCAATTTTAGGATTATTCTTAGACGGGCACGTTTCATAATGTGATTGTCTTACTTTATTCCAAACTTATATGAAACACATCTTAAGTCTTAATAATTTATCTTTGTTGTTGCATATGTTATTAGACATGAAAATACTCGTAAAGCACTTAGAGAAGACTTAAAAATATCGAAACACAAGTCTCGACTTGATCTGAACACATAATATGCTGTTCGTACTTATTTAGGAACTATTTAGAATATAGATTGGAGAAGCTACGGTTAAGGCTCACGCCTAGTTCGTACTTAATTAGAAGTCCTATGTTAAGGAGAAACATGTGATCCTTAGCAACTTGCGTCTCCTCTCGCTTCCCGTCGTACGTACCCTTACAAGTCCCGCTTGTAGAGGAAGATCGAAATAAGATGGAGGAAAAGTAGACGGTCTCCGTGGTTTGTTAAAAGACTACATAAGACTTACCATGTGTATAAGAACACGAGCGATGCCGATGCTCAAGAGAGAAAGAGCTGAGGGTGCGAAGGAATGGAGAGACAAACGGGTAAGGAGAGAAAAGAGAGATCAATATAGAATCTGGGCCGGTGTTGTGTTTCCCGTGTGCAAGTTCCCAATCTACTCTAGCTGTACATCTCTCATGCACGGCACACACATGTCATCCTTCAGATCCTATACGACAACATATTTTCATGCAACTTTTAGACTTCTACTCTCCTTTATCCTGACAAAAATTTTCTGGTCACCCCTTTTCGAGGCATCAATCGCTAGGACCCTGACAAGATTCTTAATGTGGCTCCCCTGACAAGCTTCTTGAACTAGTCATCTAAGTCTTGTCACATCGTCCAAATCTCCTAAAGATCATGCACGGTCAAAAGTTTCAAGACTTTTATCGTCTACCGAGCGTCGTCTACTCTCATCGTCTAGTTTGTCCCCTAGCATCATCGTTTAAGCTTTATCATACTTTTCATTTTAGACGATGTTGTCGTCCAACTGCATTCTTGTAGCTAACTAACATCTAATCCTTCAATGAATTATCTGACTCTTCAATATATCATTTACTTTTTAATATATCATTTAACTTCTCCATATATCATTAATATCTCATATAATGCTTCAATATATCACCTCTCTCTTCAATATCTCATCGAATCTTTCATTATATTGTCTATCTAGAAGATGATGAAAGCAATTCGTCTAATAGGCCGCTTTATCTAATCCATTGTTTCGTCTAATATTTCAGACTTAGACAATACTTCGTCTAATCCACTGCTTCATCTAATACTTCCAATTTAGACGATACTTTATCTACTTCTCCTATCTTAGATGATACTCGGTCTACTTCTACTATCTTAAATGATACTCAATCTACTTATCTTGTCGTTGACGATACTCATTCATCTAACCTTCATCCTCTCCATCCAAAAGGTTCGGTCTAACCTATTGGGCTGACCAAATGGGTTTCGTCCATCAAGTTGGAGAATTCAACACACATAAATATAAAAAATAATTAAATCTTAAACCTTTTAATCATGAATATTTAATGAAATTTAGACTTAAATTTTCAAGATGATACACCACCCTTCCCCATCCTTCCCACACCGGCGTCCACCTCCTCACTATCCTCCCCTTAACCTTACCGTGAAAAGTGCACTCTCTCTCTCTCCCACTTTCAACACCACCACTGCCCCTGCTACGTCCTCCTGCCTCCCCCTCTCTATCTCGCACTCTCTCTCCCCATCGTTGTTGTCACCACCACTATTCTTGCCACAACCTTCGACTTGTCCCTTTTATTGTCTCCCCTCTATCTCTCCCCACCCCTATGTTGGGTTCCTGCCATCTCTCTCTCTCTCCCCTTGATGGGTTCCTACCACTCACTCTCTCATTCCAACAAAATTGGGGGCTGATGTGGGTGTTTCTCGTCGACCTTGACACGTGGCTAGATCCCACCTTTTCAAAGGATCACTTGCCTTATTTCGAATTTCAAGTCTAATGATGGCATGACAACTAGATCTTCAGGTCCTAATGTCAACATATTATAGTCGCATTACCAAGGTAATCCTTCTCTAATCGCTCACCCATATACGGATCATGCGTATGTTACCGAGATGTGTAATCACATGCTCTCTGCACGTTGCCATATTTACACTTTCCTAGCTATTGCTACGCCTTGCCTTTTTCCCACGTCCATACAAAACCTTTGCGAAAAGGCAATCACACAATGATTCAGACTCACAGTGTAAC
The DNA here is from genome assembly GCA_022559845.1 of Amorphophallus konjac. Taxonomy (NCBI): domain Eukaryota; kingdom Viridiplantae; phylum Streptophyta; class Magnoliopsida; order Alismatales; family Araceae; genus Amorphophallus; species Amorphophallus konjac. The sequence continues at coordinate 89,945,398 of CM040117.1, read as the reverse complement.
GACCCGAGAATCCGATTACTGGGAAGGCCCGATAAACCGAGACTCGAACCGCCACCCACGAGCCTGAAGACTCGGAAGGGTTAGAAGAATGGTGTGGAGACTACACAAGTATCACAAATAATTGTAGAAATTAAACACTTTATGTGATTAAGCAGGAAATAAATTAACATTTTACATGATACATGGTCCACAAGATATAACAAAATAACAACAGTAGTCCATAACTAGTACAGAGACAAGAAAGAAAAGTACAACTACACGGGACATACCCCGGCTCTGACCTATGGCACTAACGCTGGGCACCTGAACCACGCTAAGCCTCAGATGCGCTCCCCTGACGCCGCGCCTCGCCTGAAACACAGTGAAAACACGCAGGGAATGAGTTTCGGAACAAGACTCAGTAGGGATCACTCGAACCCTACCTCGCAAAACGGAAAACCGCTACACTAGCAGTAAGCGTGTAATATCCCAGACCCTTCGGATCCTTCTTTTGGGTCTCGGATATGCTTTCACAGAGTGTCTGGCTCCGTTGTGTCTGAAATTTCATTTCGGACATCTTTCGTGTTCGGATCGACGTGATCCGGAGTTATTTCGGAGGCCCGGAGTGCGTCCGTAACTTTTTCGCGCGTGTTTTTCGATTACGAGTGTGTGTTTCGGTAATTCCTTTGGAACCTCGTTGCCGGTGAACCGGGTCGTTCACCTAGGCGAGAGTGATACCGTTGTGATCGGTGCGTTCCGAGGATCGCGGAAATGTGATTTTTAATTTTTTGGTATTTTTCAAAATTTTTGGATTTTCTATAAATACCTCTCATTTCTCTCACTCCCCCACCCTTCTTCTTCTTCTTCTTCCTCTTTCTTCCCCCCAACCGTGAGCGCCCTCTTCCCCTCTCTCTCTCCCATTTTGACGCGACGGGCCTCTCTCCAGCTGCAGACGGCGGCGGGGCAGGGGCGACGGCGACGTGGGTGGCAGTGAGGCGATCTCGTGGGCGTGCGGTGCTCGTGGGAAGCGTGAAGGAGCGGGGTTTCCAAAAGCATTCTTCGTAGTTTGAGCTCGATTTGGCAAAGCTTTCGCTCCAATGAGTTAGGGGGACGAATCCCTATGCTCATCCCGTCATCCCCCGCGATTTGTAGGCCGAATGGGAGTCGAGAGGGGTGTTTTTGAGCGGGTTAGGGCAAAATCATGATTTTGGGAGAGTTCGCCTGATCTACGTTTTTAGTGTGACGGTCCTTCCAGTGACCGTCACATCATGTAACGCGCCCAGATGGGTGCGTTACAGCCATGTTCTTGGCCAACAGGGGGTCTGTGGGCAGTGACGGTCTCACGATAGACCGCCACGGCTCTGTGACGCGCCTGGGTTGGACCGTCAGGAACGATTCGACCGTTGGCTTGACCGTTGGTTTTTACCGTTGGGGGCCAAGGCCTGTGACGCACTAGGACTGGCGCGTCACAGCCTTGTGACGCCCCTGTGTGGGTCCGTCAGAGCGGACGTATTCGCACTCTGTAACGCACCAAGGTTGGTCAGTTACAGTCTGTGATGCACCGAGTGGCACGCATCACAGTTTGTTTCTTCGTGCCTTGTGACGCACCAGGCTGGGTGCGCGCGTCAGGGCCTGTGACGCACCAGGGTAGGCGCGTTACAGTCATTTTTGCACCGAGGCTCTCACGCCCCTATTTTGGGCCGTCAGATGGCTGTGACAGTCCAGCTTTAGACCGTCAGAGCCTATGGCGCGTCTAGGGTAGACCGCCAGGCTCTGGACTGCTCCGGATGGTTTGCAGTCCCGTTCCTTTTCCGACCATGGTCATCGTGCGACGGTGCTGGTACGTGGGGTGGTCCCCGTACGTCGTCAGATGCGGACATTATTTTCCGTTGACCTGAGAGTCTACTCCTTTAGTGACCCTCCACTAGTCGTAGCCCACCAGTACGCGTGTGCTGGTCTCACCTGGGAGTAGGTGTACGGGCTTACCCTGAGGACGGTTTTTAGACAGGTTTCCGTCGGGCCCCGCGTCTAGCAGCGAGAGTCTGGCTGAGGGGAAAACCAGTTAGAGGCCAAGCCAGGGGCGGACGGCCTATGTATGCACACGTGGTTGGGGGCGGTTGGACCCACGCTGACGGGCGTGACCCCGGCTAGTCACTTGCTTTGTGGTTACTTCTTCGGTGTCCGTGCCTTTGGTAGGAGCTACCACGTCAGGCAGTTCACCTGCGGCGCAGTGTAAGACGTCAGGGGACGCTATCGGCTGTGCTTCTAGTGGGAGGTACTGATCATGTCGAGTTCGGAGTGACAGACTATCAGCCGTTGCGACTTTGACCTTCGGGTTTTCGTCGTGTTGACCGTTGTGTTTCGGTCGTTTCACCGTGGCACGTGTGTCGGGCTTCGTGCCGTGAGACCGGTGTTTTGTAGATTGCAAGGCTTCCCTTTCCGAGGTACCAGCTTACTGCTAGCGTAGCAGTTTCTCCGTTTGCGAGGTAGGATTCGAGTGATCCCTGCTGAGTCTTATTCTGAGACTCATTCCCTGCATGTTTCCACCGTGTTTCAGGTGAGGCGCAGTCTCAGGGGAGCACGTCTGAGGCTCAGCGTGGTTCAGGTGTCCAGCATTAGTGCCAGAGGTCAGAGCCGGGGTATGTCCCGTGTAGCTGTACTTTTCTTTCTTGTCTCTGTACAAGTTTTGGACTACTGTTGTTATTTTATTGTTATCTTGTGGACCATGTATCATGTAAAATGTTAATTTATTTCTTGCTTAATTATATAACTGTTTAATTTATGTAATTATTTGTGATACTTATGTAGTCTCCACACCATCCTTTTAACCCTTCCGAGTCTTCAGACTCATGGGTGGCGGTGCGAGTCTCGGGTTATCGGGCCTTCCCGATAATCAGATTCTCGGGTCGTCACAAAGCGAGTACGTCAGAAATGAAAAAGCCCTGCAACTACAAACACCGGTCTCACGGCACGAAAACAGACACACGCGCTACGGTGAGACAATCGGAACTAAACGGTCAACATGACCAAAAACCCGAAGGTCAAATTCACAAAGACTGAAAATCCGTCACTCCCGACTCGACAGGAGTACCTCCCACTAGCAAGACCGGATGCGTCCACTGACGTCTTAGTCCGAGCCTCAGGTGTCTCCCTCCGGCCCACCGGGAACTGAGACACCGTACAAGTAACCGCAAAGCAAGTGAGCTGGGGTCATGCCCGTCAGCGTGGGTCCAACCGCCCCCAACCACGTGTGCACACACAGACCATGTGTCCCTAGTCTGGCCTCTAACTGGTTTTCCCCTCAGCCGGACTCTAGCTGCAAGACGTGGTTGTAGACATATATTTTCCTTCTCTCTCCCTTCACTAAGGGTCAAAGTGCATCAAGTGCGTGGAACAACATGAGACGGGCAAACCACGAGAGTGAGAGGAAGAAGAGAAGACAGGGAACAACGAAGAGTACCGTGATCGCCACCAAGATGCCGTACGTGATAGACACGCCGTACCTTGGAAAGTGGGGAGACACTCGCCTTAGTGCAGCGCTGAAGGAGGAACGGTTCCCTTAGGACCGCCTGACGTTGAGCGGTCTTACGATAGACCGCCCTGGTACGCTGCGAAGGACGCGGGAGGAACTGCTGCAGTGGGATGGATGGCACTATGGGGACCGCGCTCCGAGGAAGAACGACCGTTGATGCACCGCACATACCGTTGAACGGCCAGAGAGTAGCCGCTCAATACCTTCACGCAGCAAGTTGAAAAGGGTTCAACCTCCACCCTCTCCGGCCGGCCAGAGGGGATGGGCCTCGTGCTGATGAAGTGCTGACCTGCAAAACAATGTGAAGACACAGAAGGAACACCCATATTAGAACTAAATGACGTAGTATGCGTTCATGTGAGAAGAATGAAACATAATCAAATGGAAAGGGGGATACCTGAGGGGTTTTAAACCCCTAGGGTGACAAAAACGTAGGTGGGTGTATGCATGGGGAGAAAAATGAGGGAAACGCAGAGAGAGAACAATGCATGCAACAGATGATGAAGAAATCGGAAAATGACGCTATGACTCGACACACGGACTACTCCCTGAACCGGAGGCTCGTAAGGACGTAGAGAGCCTCCCTCCTTGGTGCTAGGTCGTTCGAAAATGCGGCAGAGCTTCGCCATCGACCAAAATTCCCCCCCTTTCGACGTCCGGCCATAGGGTCTATTTATAGAGCCTGGAAGGCCAGCCTCGAAATTAGGGGTTTTAAGATATTTTTAGGTCGAGATTATAAAAGATAAATCATAGATATTATCATGATCTCTTATCCAGTCGAAACGGCATCAAAAATGGCTGATTATCCACGGAGAAATCGTTAAAACAAATCAGGGATAAAACCATGCACAAAAGGATAAAAATCTGTTAAAAACCCTCCATCGAAGAGATGAACGGTCTAACGATAGACCGCGCACAACTTGAACGGTTATGTTAAGACCGTTCAACCTGTCGGTGGAAATGGAATTAAATCAGATAATTAGCCCAATTATCGCTCAAACAAACCGAAACGTCCGCCGTTGGACCCTGAACATATGAACGGTTGTATTGAGACCGTTTTAGTTTAGGGCGGCACAAAACCGACCGTTTCACCCTGTCGGTGATAATTCGAATCATTTGGATAATTATCTGAGAAAATGGGCGCGTGTAGGACTCTGAGATATAGGCGGTTGGAATAGGCCCGTCCATGAGCTTAAACGGTCCTAATCACACCGCACAAAAGCCTGTCGGTGATTATTCAGAAAATCCTCAGAAATTAGCCAAAATGTATGAACGGTCAAGATGCAACCGCCCATCGGCTGAACGGCTGAGGTTAAGCCGTTCATGCCCTTAGGCACTTGATTTTCGTAAAATACGTTCAATTGACCAAAGCCAAGGCCCATTAAGCCCTGAATCACCACAGATTACACCAAGGAGGGAGACGACCCATAAAATGAGCCCAAGACATGCCACAAAAGAAATGGCCCAATGAACGATGAACAACTCGAGGCATCAACTAATGGGAGTAAGAGAAACGGCTCAAATTATCGGTATAAAACGGGTGTCAACAGATGCCCCTCCTTAACGCCCTCTTTGCAGGGGAGCGAGCGGAGGTGAAGCGGAGGTGACATGGAACATGGAGGTGGAGCGGAAATGCAGCGGAGTGGACCGGAAAAGCGGGCGTTAAGGTAAAACGACACCCGTTTCTACCAACAAGCGATGAGAATCTTTCAGAAAACCTTGAACCGAGCGTCAGGAGTAATTGATCAAAAGGCGACGCCAATCTGGAGGGACTAAACTAAATGAAACAAACCGACAAGACCAGCCTCATGGGGGACACAATCCCGCGGTCCAATGAGGGGGCCACAAAAGAAAGAATGCTAAAGCTCCAGACGGGGACCTTTCAGTCAACCGACCCCAACGAATCGACCAAAGAAAACCTTCAAATTCAGAGTGGAATTAGTTCATCTTGCTCGAGCATTTGAACACACAGCCGACCATCGCTCGACAGGACACTTCTTAAGCACACTATGGGGCATGAAAGCTCAAAAGGATGCGTATGATGCATGCTGGGCTAAAATAAAAGAAATCGTCAAAACGAATGCGAAGAAAGATTAAAATATAAAGTATTCGAGAGTAGTATTGCTGAGCTGGGAACATCAGAGTCAAGATACCCTCCGCAACCACAACGTGCGGATAGAACCATCCTCCTCGTGACATCCCAACTTAACGGCCTATCCAAAGGTTAGGTACATGAGCCTGGATCATCATTGTTTTTGTTGAAGGGGAACATCAGATCCTGGGACACGTAGGTAACCTGCCGGCTCTCGAAATAGTATAATATAATACCATATAATTAATGCAATAAGGGATTTAGGGATAGAAGACCATACCTGACTTACCTGTGCAGGCGAAATGGCGAGACAGGCTGAAGTGATGCTGCATAAGATGGTTAAGAGATGTATTTCAAAAGAAAATATCAATATTCATGATCTAAATATACCATCCAGACAAACGGTCGTATTTAAACCGTTCCATATTCCAAACGGCTCCATGTTAACCGCGCTTACCTGTCCTTCGAACATTTTTTTATAGAGCCAGATACCGAGGATGCACGGTCGGGACCGCACCGTTTATAACAAGAACGGCTCTTTCAGGACCGCGAGGCCTGGAATTTCAACCGCCTTGAAATTAACGGTCAAGAGAGTCATACGGTTATGAATGAACCGTTCAAATGACGAACGGTCTAACGATAGACCGTTCTTCTCTGCAACCTCGAAGAAAAGAAACCCCCTCGCCTCCCTCCACCGTAACCAACGGTGGAAGGGACGAGGGGGCACAAGGCCTCAAACGCCCATTCCCTCGCTCTCTCTTCTCAACCTCCCTCCCTCTCTCAATCTCTCCCAAGCTCCCTTGATGACCCGGACGAAGCATCAGGCGGCCAGGCCGTCGGCCGCCGGTGAGGGCTCGCCGCCGCCGGAGCAACCGCCACCACCGCCGGAGGAGGGAGAGACGCCTGGGGTGACGATGGAAGAGCTCGCCATCGTTGCCGCCGATGAAGAGGCTCCTGCCGGCGAGGAGGAGGTCGCCGGAGGACCACCGCCCACGGGGGCGGCCAAGAAGCCCCGTGATCCCGAGGTAGGCCTCTCCACCCCAAACCTCATTTTCTTTCAATTTTTATTAATGCATGTTAGTTTAGAAATCCTTTTAGGGGGTTCTAGGTGCTTAGGAGTCGGTTAGGGGGGCCATGGTGGCCGACGACGGTAGAACGGTTCAACAGAAACCGCACGGCAACACAATGCGGTCCACATAGGACCGCCCCAAATAAACACGGCGTAGGGAGCGCCGTTCGAACTCACACAGCCAACGGGCCTCCAAAACCCCAATACGGTGAAGTTATCACCGTTCAAAATGCTAGACGGACCATATAGGTCCGTCCAAACATGCAACTAAGGCAAAACAATACGGTCCTCACAGGACCGTCATCAATCCATACGGCCAAAGGTGGGCCGTTACTCCTTAGGAAGACGGGCAAACAGACGGTGCAGGGTAATCCGTCCAAGATGGGAACGGTTAGGGATAGCCCGTTCAAAACGGGAACCTGAGACACAGAACGGTTCGAGAGAGGCCGCTCAACTTTTGAGCGGTTCGTGAGTAACCGTCCTTCAGCTCAAGAATTGGACTTTGAGAATTTTATTTAAATGAAACAAAATATGAAACTAAATGACTAATCATAAATGAGATGGATGAATGCAGGGGAAGCGTAGGACCCGTACCTCCTGGCTGCAGGTCCGTGCAGTGTTCCTGGCACTGCCGGACTTCCAGAGGGAGCGGTTGACTGCCATGGGGTTCGCCCCCTTCCTGAGTTTTGAGGTGTGTCGCTTTGACGCAGCTCTGCTCTATGCCCTGCACGACCGCTGGGATCCAGTGAGTCGGACGTTCCTTTTTCCGTGGGGGCACATGGTCCCTACATTGGAGGACGTGGCCAGGCTTACTGGCCTACGTGTGCACGGGTCACCGGTCAGCGGGACCACTTTTCCTGACTACCGGGGGATGGCTTGGGAGTTGCTCGGCCTACAGCTGCGGCGCCCCGAGAGGCCGTCGACCCTCCTTCCCCGGGCTGCTCTCCAGGACAGCCTGGGTCTACGACGAGCGGGAGTTGCGGTCGGGGAGCGACCAGAGGAGCACTTGGAGCGGCTCGTGGGGCTGGCGAGACCGAGGGTTGCTGCGGGACCGGGACCTGAGGCGGACAGAGTGCTGAGACGGTTCCTGATGCTGATGTTCGGACGGCTTCTCTTCTCCACTCGGGCGGACATGATGAGCTGTCGCTTCCTCCCTTTCCTCCAGGAGCTCGAGCACGTAGGTGACTATGCTTGGGGAGCGGCGGTCCTCGCCTTCCTTTTTGACACTCTCAGTTCGACGGCGCGTCGGACGATGCTTGGGGGCTTCTCCCCTTTACTCCAGGTGCGACTCTCTTCTCTAGTCTTAATTATGCAACCCTATATGCTTTGCTAAATGCTGACATGACCTTGTGGTACAGGTGTGGGCCTACGTGCGCCTACGTGGGTTGGGCAGAGGCGAGGAGACCCGCCCTGGGCTCCTGCCAATCGCACGGAGGTGGACAGCACCCCAAGAAATGATGGCTTTGAGGAGGCAGGTCCGGGAGCTGCAGGATGACCTGGACACTCTACCGTACACCTCGGTATGCTTCTAGACTCAGACTCTTTAATTACATGCTATTCTTTCATGATTATGATGCTGATGCAGTTTCCTATTCCTTGCAGGTACAGTGGACTCCTTACACGGAGGAGAGCCTGGAGGGCCAGCCGTGGGTGACCGAGGCCTTGGCCTTCTCTGGCCGGGACGTGTGGCTTCACTGCATGAATGTGGTGGAGCCACTGTACTTCAGGTTGGTGATGAGGACCATCGGGGTCCATCAGCCGGCCGTAGAGTTCCCTGCGCCTGAGAAGGCGGGGGAACGGGTGACGAGGACGACCCGGGGACTCCGCGAGGCGTACGACTGGACAGCGAGGAACGCCGAGCAGGTCGCCGACTGGGCTGCGCGAGGGCGAGTGGTGACCGCCCGGGCAGAGAGTGACAGTGCGTACTATACTGCGTACGCACGGCACTACCGGGACCAGGTGTTCCGAGGCGCCCACCGACCGGTACGACTTCTAAACTTAAACTTTGTCTATTATGCTTATGAATGATGCACTAACAAGGACTTTTAAATGTAGGTCGACCCTGCAGGACGAGTGGCAGAGTTGCAGGGACTCCTGCACTCCACCATCCGGGAGAGAGATGAGGCCCGGCAGGCCCTGGCCCTACTGGTGAGTTTTCTAGGCCTTAGACTCTTTAAATTATGCAATTCTATATGATTATGATTATGCCTATGACTGACCTGGAGCATTTGGATGCAGCGCGCCGAGGGTGCTCAGAGGGCGGGACCAGACGCTCCTTCTTCTTCTTCTGCCTAGACTCCAGCAGACCGAGCCGAGCGGGATGCGGACTTCACTCGGATGGTAGAGCGGGCCAAGGCGGCTGAGGTGCCCCTTACAGAGAGGGTACGTAGTTTTAAACTTCCTCTTGCTTATTATGCTTATGAATGGTATGCTTATGTAACTGACTGACAAGTGATGTGTGGATGCAGACATCTGAGTTGACCCGCCTTCGGGTCGAGTTGGAGCGGAGCCGAGCAGCGGCTCGAGAGGAGGTAGCTCGCGCGCGGGCGGAGGCCGCACTGAGCCGACCGGCAGACACAGTGGAGACCGCACTCCTCCAGGCCGAGCTAGAGCGACTCCGGGCTGGTGCGGCCGAGGCTGAGCGGTATCGGACCGAGGCGGCGGAGTTACGCGGGGAGCTGCGAGCGTATAAGGACATCAGTCGGCGCTCGCGCAGCGGGACCCCGAGCGTCAGCCATGGCACCCACGGCTCTGTGAGGAGTTTTTTTCACAGGTTCCTCCAGCCAGCGGAGGAACGAGGAGGATGAGCAGCGCCGGCGACGCCGTCGTGACGAGGCGACCTCAGCAATGCCTCCCCCGAAGAGGCACGAGGGTGAGGGGGACAGCGACGGGAGCCATGGAGAGGGAGCTGCTTGACTTGTTGTACCGGGCCCGTCTTTGTACATGATGTGACATGATAGTGATGTGTATATTTTTGTTTGTTCGCTTGCTTTATGGATGAATGTACGTATGCATGAATGGATGAATGTGCCTTGACTACTAGATAGAGTGAGACAGACGGGGGAGTTTGAGAGATGCGCTCAGCTAGAGAGAGGGTGAGACAGAGGGACGCCGGTTGAATGACGCATACGCCGACTGAGTGAGATGAGAGACGAACGCCGATTTGAGTGAGATGAGTGACGCACACGCCGACTTGAGTGAGATGAGTGACGTACACCGACTGAGTGAGATAAGAGACGAACGCCGACTGAGTGAGGCGAGAGACGAACGCCGACTTGAGTGAGATGAGTGACGTACATGCCAACTTGAGTGAGATGAGTGACGCACACGCCGACTTGAGTGAGATGAGTGACGTACACGCCGACTTGAGTGAGATGAGTGACGTACACGCCGACTTGAGTGAGATGAGTGACGTACACGTCGACTTGAGTGAGATGAGTGCGCCAAATGACTGAGACATGAGTGTAGTAGGGTGATTGGGGGCAGAGCATATGGGCGGTTCTCCCAAAGCCGTTCATGGGGATGAGCGGTTCGCCAAAGACCGCTTAAATTGAGTTAGAACGGTTCAATATAAACCGTAAGAATATTTGAACGGTAGATTTCGGGCCGCACAAGTCACTGGGCTCGGGCTTCCTTAGGGAGAAGAACGGTTGATGATGGGCCGTATATGATATGGACGGTCTATCGTAAGACCGTCCAAGCTAGCATCCTATTTGCTCGAAAGGGGACTCCCTGGAGAGTCCCCAGCCCGAGGGTAAGGCGCTTTGCACTTATCACAACCCTATCTAAACCCGTCCTAGACTTATCTGGGCTTAATCCTAAGAGGTTTAGGCTCCCTAATGAACCCTATAAGTAGTAGGGAGGCCTGAACTCTCAACTCACACATCCTCCCTTTCCCGAGGTCTAAAACCTTTGATTCTCGTTACCTCATCATGAAGAGGGCCTTTGATGGAAGTCCTGCGGAGGGTGCGTCGTTTGAAGGACCGCGGCCGGCTAGAAAGGAGCGAGAAGCGATTCAACGGCTAAGCCTGATTCCTCGACATCTCAGCGCCACCCCTATGAGAGAGGTAAGTTTGATCAGAATATGTTCAGATTTTCATCTCTCAATTTCCTCTTATATCTCCTTTACACCCTTTTGCCTTCTCCTTCTTCTCAGCTTCTCCCCGGCCCGAGACGCTTTTCTAGTTTAAAGTGGGTGGCTCCCATGGTTCGTGCATTGCCCCTCGGGGTGACTTACCTCCTCAAATCCTGGCACCTACACTCCCTCTTAGTTCTAGGTCAGAACTACCCTAAGCTTTCTTTAGATTGGCATAGTATTTTGCTCTGATGGAGACTTGGCACCCTCAGACCCATACTTTCTTCTTCCCATCTTTTGAGGCCACTATCCTGTTAGAGGAGGTGGAGACGTACTTCGGGCTTCCTAGGTCCAAGGTGGGGGAGGAAAACTTGACATGCCACACTGTTGCCCCTATAGATCCAAAACTCATCCTAGGGGAATTTATACCATATAACGGGGATGTTCGTACCTTTGTAGGCCCCCGCCACATTCACCTCCTTCCTATGAGCCAGTGGGTAGTGGAGCATTGCAAGAATAAGTGTGGGTGGGTTGAGGCCATAGCCAAAGCTGCATCCATCTGTCTCTGGGAGGCCATCCTTTTCCCTTCAGCCGACCACGTCCTGGAGATCCCTTTACTCAGCACCATCAGTGGCCTTTTGCGGGGTCTTTCCATTTCTCAGGCCGTCTTAGCTTATTTGTACGAGGGTCTTACTTCAACAGCCTTAGGAGGTCCTCTCTTTGATTCGATGATCCTATTGGAGTGCTGGATGGGAGTTAGGATGAAGTTCACCCCGAGGGAGGATATCACTTCAGTCAGCCGGATCTTTGGGAGCCATCCCCTTTACTTCATAGGAGGCGCTTTCAGGTTTTCTCCACAGGTTGAGTGCAGGACGGCTGAGCTGAAGACTAGGGACGAGTGGTGCCCGTACATCAACAGGCTACCTTTGGATAGGTTTGTGATGCGCCCGGACTTCCTCCACGACACCACCATCATGCTACCAAGGAGAGCCGGCTTGGACTTGAGGCTCGTGAGCGACACTGCCTTAGCGATGTACAGCCCACACAGATGCTACCTGCAGATTGGACTACCCCGGACGGTGCTACCTACGCTACCCCACCTTCCCATGCTACAGGCACGGAGGATCGGGACAGAGGAGGACGAGCAGGCGGTCAGGAGTGCGCTGATTATGTGGGAGGTGAGTAGGGTGCGTACCCTACCAGCAGAGGTTGAGGAGGCTCCAGAGACTCGACAGGCTTACCTTAGGGAGCTGAGAGAGATACGTCTTCGCGGGGATGCCCAGCGGCGGACTGAGTGATTTTCCTTTTATTTTTATGATGATATGGCATGAGACTTCGTGTCCAGACAGCTTGACATATGAAATGAATAAGATTTGATGAGATTGAGTTTGAGCTTTGTGATTCGATTATGATGTGATGTGATTGCATAGGCCAACACGAGGATTGAATATTCATGTGGTCTCGAGCCAACTGCCCTTCCAACATGCCCCTGTACACATGCAAACATGAAACAGATTAAATCTATTTTAGGCTTAGCCCCTTGCCTATAGAAAGTTAGGGGATGACCCTTTCTTGATTTTTGGTCAAGTGGTTGAGCCTTATTAAATAGGCAAATACCAAAATGCGAGAAATGCATATGAATGCGCATTTTCCTTTTTGGAATATTTGATTTTTTGTTGGATTTTTGAAAATATTCGATTTTTTTGGGGTTTTGAAATATTTGATTTTTTTTTTGGTTTTGAAATATTTGATTTTTGGGTTTTGAAATATTTGATTTTGTTGGGTTTTGAAATATTTGATTTTTTTGGGTTTTGAAATATTTGATTTTTTTTGGGTTTTGAAATATTTGATTTTGTTGGGTTTTGAAATATTTGATTTTGTTGGGTTTTGAAATATTTGATTTTTTTTGGGTTTTGAAATATTTGATTTTTTGGGTTTTGAAACCAGCTCGGGTCTCAATAAAGGGACCTCCTCGTCTTGCTATGGACTTCCAAGGCTCAGCGCGTGCAGGAAGGGGGACCGCCCATGATCGGAGTCAACTTTGCTCAACGGTGCTTCTGCTGAGGCCATACCCGGGATGGGATTCATTCCTTGGGAAAATAATAAAAAAAGATTGAGTAGGGAAGCTGACGATATGTGTAGAAGTTTTTAGGGCTTGAGTTCTTTCCCAGGACACTCCCCTTTTTAAAGGAGTCCGGTCTGTTGCGCCGGGGCTTTGTATCCGTTATCGAACCTTCATCCGCCTTAGGCACGCATACGACCGGGCTCATAACGTCCCGCGGGGAAACTGTACTGCCACTCTTGTCATGCCTAGTTGCATCCTTTGGGGATTTGGAGAGCTTCGAGCTTTGTGCTTTCGGCTTTATGTTTTGATTTTGCCCCTTTTCTTTCTTTTTCTTCTTGCTTTCCTTTTCTTTCTTTTTTTTTGCGGAGTGAGGTCTTAACGGATTGCCCCTATTTGAGACCTCGTTTAATGGGGGGATCTGGGTCGGTTCTCGCCCCCTTATTCACCACTTGCCCCTATCTTCAACCGAGAGAGAGGAAATACAAGGATCTTCACCTTCCCCGAGCATGGCCAAAGGAGAAACGGTGTCGAGTAGCATGAGGGAATGCCGAGCCACGGGGTCGTGTAGTGTGTGAGATGCTGAACCTAGGTCCTCCTTTCGCAATTTGGTGGGGGTATGCCCTGCCATCGAGCTGTTCACTGGTTTTATTTTTATGGATAAAAACGTTTTAAATACAGCCCATTCCACGGGTTTGGCAATTCTTCTCCCTCCGCGTTAATTAGACGATACGCATTGCCCAGATAGGCTTCTTTGATTACGAAGGGCCCTTCCCAGTTGGGTTGCAGCTTAGACCTGGGGCCTGCTGACCTGATGAATTTGTGTTTCAAAACCATATTACCCACTTGAAATTTCCTTTCAATGACCTTCTTTTGAAAATATCGCGAGACACGCTTTTGATATACTGAAACATGATTGGCCGCATTCAACCTCTTCTCGTCTAAGAGTTCCAGTTGGACTAGCAACGCCTCTCGACGTTCGTCAAGATTAAGTTCCTTATCCAGCTGCACCCTTAGGGAAGGGATCAGAATTTCATACGGGAGCACCGCTTCCATTCCATAGGTGAGGGCAAAGGGAGTCTGCCCTGTGGGAGTGCGGACGGAGGTGCGGTAAGCCCATAGAGCTTCTATCAATTTGTTGGCCCAATCAGCAAATTTATGTGATTCGCATGTTTTCTTGATAATTTTAAGAAGGGTCTTATTCATGGCCTCAGCCTGGCCATTACCTTGGGGATAGTATGGTGATGAATGATGCAAAACTATATTGAATTTCTTACAGAGGTCTTGGAGTTCTTGTGAGACGAACTGAGGCCCGTTGTCGGTGACGATGTCGCTTGGCACCCCGAACCGTGAGATAATGTTCTTCATGATGAAGCGGCACACTGTGGTGGCTTTGATTTCTGCATAAGCTTCAGCTTCAGCCCACTTGGTAAAGTACTCCGTAGCCGTCAGAATGAAGGATTTCTGTTTAACAGCAGAATTCGGATCGCCGAGGGGTCCGATGATATCAAATGCCCACATAGAAAATGGCCAGGGGGCCGTAATAGGATGAAGAGAAGAGGCCGGAGCGTGGATTTTGTCGGCATGGATTTGGCACTGAAGACACCTATGGACATAGGTGGAGCAATCTTCTTCTAGGGTTGGCCAGTAATAGCCCTGCCTAAGAATCTTCTTTGCCAAGGCCTGTCCGTTCACATGCCCTCCACACTCGCTGGAGTGGGCTGCTTCCACGACTTTCCAAGCTTCTTCGTCATCTAGGCACCTCATTAGAACTCCATTCAGAGCCCGCCTATACAATTCACCTGCGATGATCGTGTATCTTGCGGCGACTCTTCTAACGGCTCTTCGCTGCTCAGCATTGGCCGTTTCCGGAAATGTACCATCCTTGCAGTATTGCTCTATCTCATAAAACCACGGCAGCTCTTCTTCTTCAATGATCTCCTCGAGCTCAGTCAATGAAACTTCTTTTGTCTCCTCCCTTTCTATTTTCTTCTCTACGGACATTCTAAGATTATTGAACCAGGGATCCTGAAGAGAAGGAACATCTAGCCTTTGGACCACAATGGTCTCAGTGGCGCGACTCAGGGGAAGTGATAGGGAAGAGGCGAGCGACGCAAGGGCATCGGCCAAGATATTCTGAGAACGAGGAGTGTGAATATAGACGAGTTTCCTGAATTGCCTGGCCAAGAGCGTGACCAGATCCTGGTAGGGTTTGAGCTTAGGGTCGCGGGTGCGGTAAGTCGACAAAACTTGCCGCAGCACCAGCTGAGAGTCTCCTATGATATTAAGGTATCACGCGCCCAAGATGTAGGCGTGCTTCAGACCGGCAAGGAGAGCCTCATACTCGGCTATATTGTTGGTGGCGGGAAATGAGAGTTGATATGCCACGGGGATGGTTACCCCTTCTGGAGTAAGGAGAACGGCGCCGACTCCGCTGCCCTGGGAATTAAGGGCACCGTCGAAATGAAGGGACCAGAAAGGAAGATGAGTGATCGCTGCCAGGTGTTCATCGGGGAATTCGTCCTGGATGGAATCAGTGCGAGGGATAGAGAATGAGCCAGGTGCTCGACAATAGCATATCCCTTGATTGCTTTCTGCACGATGAAGGTGATGTCGAACTGGGAAAGAAAGCTTTGCCAGCGAGCTAGCCGATTAGAAAGGACCGGCTTTTCCAACAGATAACGAATGGGGTCCATTCTAGAGATGAGCCTAACCTCGTGGGCAAGAAAATAGTGTTTAAGCTTCTCGCTACCCACACTAGTGCTGCATAGATTTTCTCCATAGCAGTGTACTTGGATTCAGCGGGATTAAATAACCTTGAGAGATAGTACGCCGCCCTTTCCCTTCCTTCATCGTCTACCTGTGCCAAAACAGCTCCTAGGGAGTCCTCAATTACAGAAATGTACAAGATCAGGGGTTTCCAGGGGACGGGTGGTTGTAGAACCGGGGGATTAGAGAGGTAAACCTTGAGTTCCTCATAGGCCTTCTGACATTGTTCATTCCATTCAAATTTCGCGCCTGCCTTTAGTAGTTCATAAAACGGGCGGCATCTTTGCGAATGCTGAGATATGAATCTCCTGATAAATTGCAAACGCCCGATCAAACCTCGAAGCTCAGTGATGTTCTTCGGCGGCGGCATTTCCATGACGGCCTTTGCCTTGTTTGGATCGATCTGAATCCCCCTTTTACTAACTATAAACCCGAGCAATTTCCCTGATGCAACTCCGAACACACATTTCTTTGGATTCATCTTTAACTTGTATTCCCTAGCCCTTTGCAACACCTTGGCTAGAATGGCGGGGTGCTCTTCTTGTGACCTCGATTTGACTAAAATATCATCCACATAAGCTTCTAAATAAACGTGCATCATATCGTGGAAGATAGCCATCATCGCTCTTTGGTAGGTGGCACCTGCATTTTTCAACCCAAATGGCATAACGACGTAGCAGTATGTGCCCCAAGGTGTGGTGAACGAGGTCTTTTCTTGATCCTCCGGAGCTAGAAGGATTTGGTTATACCCCGAGTAACCATCCATGAAGGAGAGGGCTTCGTACCCAGCTGTATTATCGACCAAGACATCGATGTGAGGAAGTGGAAAATCATCTTTCGGACATGCCTTGTTTAAGTCCCTGAAGTCAATACAAATTCAAATTTTACCATCCTTCTTCATTACCGGGACTATGTTTGCCACCCATTGTGGGTACAGCACAACTCTAATGAACCTGGCCTTATGCAATTTATCGACTTCTTCCTTAATCCTCAAGGCCATTTGTGGGTGGAATCTCCTTGCTTTCTGTTTAACGGGCGTTGCCCCTGGTTTGAGAATCAGCCTGTGTTCGACCAAGGCGGGGTCAAGGCCTGGCATGTCTTCGTAGGACCAGGCGAAAGAATCGCTGTACTCCCTCAAGACTTTGACAAGTTCCTCTTCGACTTGAGGAGGGAGATTGGCGGAAATAAGTATGGTCCTGGGGTCCTCTTCTGTTCCGAGGTTAATTTCCTTAGTGGATTCATCCACTGCTACGGAAGGCTCGTCGAACTTCTTCAAGCCTTGGGCATATAGGTCGGCAGTGTCATCCATTTCATCTTCCTCATCATCAGCTGGGTCTTTCTCATTCACAATTTCATATACTCCTAATCCATCATTGCTCCATACCTCCTCAATTCCCTCATCATCTTCCAGGACAATCGCGGTCTCCACAAATTCCGGACACTTCAACAGAGCATGACATCTTCCAACCAAATCTTGTAGAAACCTATTGGGAACGGTTTTGGGGGGGCGCGCTATGGCGGGCGCCGCAGACGTGGATGGGCTGACAGAACTCGAACTAGACTCTATCCTGACTGACTCGACCATCCTAGAAGACTCTGTACACTGTACATCTAATCTAGGGGAGAAGAAATCTACCGGAAGAGGAACAGGGGTCTCGTGCCCCTGGGGATCTGGGTAGAACATAGCGTAATCTTCCATGGAGACCTCCGTTTTGGAATTGGCGTTTTTTTTTGGAGGCCGGAGGTGATCACGCAGCAGGAGGAAGAAGACGGAGGAGGAGGAAGCTGCATGGGGAACAATTCTGGGAAGATGCAGTCAAAGAAAGGATCAGAAGACTTAAACCACATTTCATGGAGCTGAGCTCCTGGGGGAGGAGGAGTGAATAGGGTTGACAGATCAATGGGCGGGCAGCGCCCACAAGCACATAGAACGAATAGAATTTCAGGTCTCTCCGCAAAACACGGGTCGACCAGGAGCGGAGGGGAACGGGGAACAGAATCCAACCTTTGAAACCAGGAAGCGAGACGGGACGGGGACATAGAATAAGTAGTGGCAGAGCTTTCCATCTTTCGTGGCCCCTGGCGGGCCAATGGCATCGGAGGGCGCTTTACCAGCTGCGTCTCCTTCTTCTTTGGGTCACCCTCTTTTTCATAAAACATCCTTGTAAAGCAATCAGAAAGGTCTTCCAAGTCACCGGCTAGCCCTTGCGGTGATGGGGGCGAATCGGCAACAGCACAAGCTTCGTCTATCTTTTATTCAAGGCTGGATGGCGAAGTCTTCAAGGTGCCAGGCTGCAACGGACCCTTCACAAAATGTTGCCGGTAATCCCAGGTCAACGGCCCAGAGTCCCCAAGCATCGACATGGAGGATTCATGGTAGCCGAGGCCCCGGCGGCCCATCTTCCTTCCCTTGGGAACGGGGTTGGTTCGGCCCTGCAATTGTGCGCCGAGTCCTCGGCCTGGCTGATAGCCCAATTTTAGAATTAGGTGCCACCCTTTGGAGTCTCTCATTTTGGGATTGACCTTCACATTGATTGGTGCAGCGGTGGGCTTGCGTGACGCACATGCCCACGAATAGTTTAAGTCCATGACAGATAGAACAGGCCTGTTACTCGGCCACAATGTGGGCAGAATCTTGGCCGCTATGGCGTCAACGTTTTGAACTGTGGAAACACTTTTCACCTTGACCACTCGCCCTTGGAATGGGAACTTCAGACACTGGTGGGCTGTCGAGGGGATGGCGTTCAAACTATTCAACCATGGACGACCCAGAATGGCTTTGAACATTGGGTCTATGTCCAACACATAAAATTCTACATCCATCACTAAGGGCCCTAGCTCGGCCTGCACAGTTACCACCCCGTGACAAGCACGTCTGGAGTTATCATATGCGGCTATCGTAGTTGGTGTCGGCTTGAGCATGTCCTCTGATATATTACAAGCACGAAGGGTACTCAATGGGCAGACATTTATTGACGCCCCTGTGTCCACAAGGGCAGATTCTACGGCTGTTTTGTTTAGAGAGATGGTGATACATAACGGCATCTGCCGTGCCTCAGGAGGTGCTAGCTCTAACTTAGCAAATGCAATAGAGGGCCCCTTTGTGATTGTGGCCAAGACGGAGGGCAGGCTATCCACTGCCACATCTTCACTCACCATAACTTTCTGCAGGAAAGTCTTCAGGGCATCTTGATGGAGCGGCGACCTCTTGATCAGCTCTAACACTGAGATTTTGGCCAGCATCCGGTCTAAGTGCTGCAATAAGTCATATCTTGTGCCTGGCACAGGGTCCATCTCTTCTGGCTCAACTGTAGGGGAGGAAACTGTAGGATTCGGTGCAGACGCACCTGAAGAAGGAAAAATTCTTTGGAAGGGACGTCCGCTCCAAAGGGCGCATTGTGATGCTGGCACGGCCTGGACTGGACCCCCGCTTGGCCTGGTGGGGTAGGTGAATGGCGTGGAGATGGAGGTGAGGATGACTGAAGTGGGTTTAATAGGCCCTGGTGGCGGGGAAATGGGTGAAGGGTTAAGTGTAGGGAAAATGACGGGAGGTATGGCGGGCGGTGGTGACGGAGCGGAGGGGAATGTGGTGGGCCTAGGAGGTGATGCGGAGGAGGCGACGAGTGGTGTAGTGGTTGGGATGGCGGGTCTAAGAATGGAGGGGACGGTCAGCGTGGGAGAATAGTGGTGGTGGAGGGCCAAGAGGTGTGCGGGGGTCTCGTCATCAAACGTCCACCCAGCGTTGGGGGCTGGGCGCTGGACCACATTCACTTGTGCTGGGGCCGGTGCCGGTGGCGGCTGTTGTTGCTGAGGAGCGGGCTGATGTATTGGCATGGGATTTTGATGGATCCCAAGGTCTTGCTGCTGCGGTTGAGGTTGCTGTTACTGCTGGGGTTGTTGCTGCTGCTGCTGCTGGGGTGCCGCCTGCTGCGGCCTGGCCTGCCTCTGCCTCTGCTTGATATCCTCAATTAACTGGTGCATCTGGGCCCAATCAATCCTCTGGCCCTCATGCAAATCATACACCAGGTCTCTGAACTGGTAGCATCGCTCTATCGTGTGCCAGGGTTGCCGATGAATATACAATATCGGGATTGGTCGGCAGCCGGATTCCAGTTCGGGCGTTCAGGAGGCAACTGAAGGTCACCAGTATACATTAGAGCAGAGAAAATATCTGGCAAGGTCTCCGGAAGAGGGGGGTAATGAGCCCTTTTTGGAGCTGGTCGAGCAGAGCCATAGGTGGGGGGTGGAGGAACATTATTGTACTGCGGGGGCCGCTGAGGCTGTTGGGGTGGCGGAGGTGCTTGTTGAGGGTATTGCGGGACTTGGAAGGTGGGCTGGGGAACTTGCGGAGCGGCATACTGGGGGTTGCGCTGAGGCGGTGGGAAGCGGGGTGGCGCGGCTTGTTGGGGGAATTGAACGGCCTGGACTTGCTCATTAATTTGTACTCCCTCAGTGACGGGGCCTTGGGTTCTTTTGGTGGCTTTGGGCTTCTGGGCCTCGAATAAAGAATGGATGGGGGAGTCCTTGAATTGGGTTTGAATAAACCTAGCTCTACTGTATAGCTGGTGCATGTTTGCGATATCATTCATTGCCAGAATATTTCTGAAAGTTGGTGTAGCATTGGAAATTAACAGCTTCACTTTTTCCTCTTCCGGGATCTGCCCTGGCACACGTGAGGCCATCTGCCTCCAGCGGTCTGCATAGGTTGCGAAGTCTTCTTCCGGCTTCATCTTTTCCGTCACTAGGTCAGTGAAAGAGTATTCGGGTCCAACCCGATCCTGAAATCTCTGTATAAACCTCTCCTTGACTGTCTTGAAATTCTTGGCCTCCTCCATTGGCAAGGTGTAGAACCATTCCAGAGCGATCCCTTCCAGAGACCGACGGAACAAATAGGCCATCAAACGATCGTCTTGCTGGAACTGTGCCGATTCGTATAAGAACTCCCGGACATGGATGAACGGGTTGCCATTCCCATCGTACTTACGGTACACGGGGAGCTCCGACTGGGAGGGAAAACGAATGTCCCTGAAGTTAGGGATAGGAACATCGGCAAGAGATTGCGGGCCGACCCGCTTGTGGAGGAGATCAATTTGTTGCTGCATAGCAGCCCATTTGTCGAGAATTTTCCGTTCCCGGGAAGGAGGAGAAGGAGCAAGAGGAGCAGTACCTGGATAGGCGGCCAAAGGATAAGCTGACGAAGGAGGCGGCCCGTAAAGGGATAATGGGCTGAGGAAGGGCCCATATCCGTATGAGCCAACTGGGCCGCCCCTGACTGTAACCTAGCGAAGTCCGCCGGGGCTATGAGGGCCTGAGGTGATGAGAAATTGTAGGGTACGGCTCGAGATAAGGAACAGAGGGGATCGGGGATTTTCCTTTATCAAGTTGTTGATGGACCGATGTGGAAGCCTGGCCCATTTCTATATTGGGATAGCGAAGGGTCTGAGGATGGACAGGAGTAAGGTCAATGGGAGCCACAGAGGTGGTCCCGACCACAGGAGATGAAGTGGCAACACTTGCCGTGGCATGAGCCGGAATTGAGGCCGGGGCATCGCCCCCTTGCAGAGCTTGTCTGATGAGATGGAGTTGGGTGGGGTCCAACTGGGCCATCATATCGAGGATCATACTGGCTGAATTCTGATTGGGCGGGTTTGAAAAAGAGGGTCGGGGACCCTCGCCAAGAGTGGTCGAGAGTGAAGGGGCCGTCCCTTCTCCTCCCTGCAAATGGGTGACCCTAGGTGGGTCCTCAAGGAGACCACGAGGAAGGGAGTCCTCGTGGGCCGAAGAGAAGTCGTACGACGACATGGAAGAAGAAGAATCGAACAAGGGGTTGGAGTAGGAATGGAAATAAGAGTCAACCCTAGGAGGTGATCGTGGGGGCAGAAGGCAACCCCACATACACCAAGACACCTACGACTAGAACAAGCAACACTAATCAATCCGATCTACCAGGCAAGTAATAAGCATACAATGGAGCGAGATGAGAGCAGAATCACTCAGTAATACAATCAAGTTCTTAAAATGATGCTCGTCAGTTCCTTATATCTTTGGGTTTGAGCTTTAGTGGATTAATGAAAATACAAATTCTCTCGACCACTAGGTGCCTGATTGGGATGAGAAACGAGGAACTATGTGACTCTATCGGGACTTCTCACTCGCGGATGCAACCCTAGCCTGGGGTAGATACGGTACAACCTGCCCGGCGTCCGTGTGGGAATCCACGGCTCACGGGGGCTTACGGAGGTCCTCAGCAAGGTCCCTAGTCGGCTCCAAGGAATATGGAGACGAGAGGAAACCCTACCTCGGTAGGAATGCAACTAATATGGGAAGATGTCGATGCTCCTATGCGCACCGGAGTGCATGCACAAACTAGCCTAGCAGCTATCAATCAATGAGCAAGTATACACATGAGTAATAAAGAGCATGGTGATGCAGTGATAATAAGAGAGCAGGGGGGAGTCAATGAACAGCACCAGGAGCAATATATATCATGCGAAAACTAACCAAGATGAAATAAATGCACTGTGACAGGAGATGTGCGGTCCTCCTCTGACCGCTCTAAGTACACAGACGGTTAATATCCAGCCGTAGTTGACGGGAAGAAAGCAAGGGAAATACCAGACAGACGGACGATAGTCAACCGCTCACGTACTTGAACCGCCGCGTCACAGCCGCGTATCTGCCACCCAGAAAAGTACAGCGTACCTGTGCCTGGGAGCGGGACGGCTATGTGAAAGCCGCTCAAACAGATGGACGGCGTCCAGGGCGCCGTCTGTGACAGGAAAGGTCGGGTAGCTGACTCTGATGGCAGCGGATGGACGGTGGAGTATCGACCTTGCGTGTGGGTAGGCGGCTCTGGATGAACCGTGTATACGCCAGAGGACAGAAACCGCATCCAACCTGTAAATCACTCCAAGAAGAAAACCTTGACAACAACTAAGAAGGGTCAGCAACTCAAAAGCACGATGGGCATTAGGTGTCCCACCGTGATTGCCACAAAAGGGATGTAGACATATATTTTCCTTCTCTCTCCCTTCACTAAGGGTCAAAGTGCATCAAGTGCGTGGAACAACGTGAGACGGGCAAACCACGAGAGTGAGAGGCAGAAGAGAAGACAGGGAACAACGAAGAGTACCGTGATCGCCACCAAGATGCCGTACGTGATAGACACGCCGTACCTTGGAAAGTGGGGAGACACTCGCCTTAGTGCAGCGCTGAGGGATGAACGGTTCCCTTAGGACCGCCTGACGTTGAGCGGTCTTACGATAGACCGCCCTGGGACGCTGCGAAGGACGCGGGAGGAACTGCTGCAGTGGGATGGACGGCACTATGGGGACCGCGCTCCGAGGAAGAACGGCCGTTGATGCACCGCACGTACCGTTGAACGGCCAGAGAGTAGCCGCTCAATACCTTCACGCAGCAAGTTGAAAAGGGTTCGACCTCCACCCTCTCCGGCCGGCCAGAGGGGATGGGCCTCGTGCTGATGAAGTGCTGACCTGCAAAACAATGTGAAGACACAGAAGGAACACCCAGATTAGAACTAAATGACGTAGTATGCGTTCATGTGAGAAGAATGAAACATAATCAAATGGAAAGGGGGATACCTGGGGGTTTTAAACCCCTAGGGTGACAAAAACGTAGGTGGGTGTATGCATGGGGAGAAAAATGAGGGAAACGCAGAGAGAGAACAATGCATGCAACAGATGATGAAGAAATCAGAAAATGACGCTATGACTCGACACACAGACTACTCCCTGAACCGGAGGCTCGTAAGGACGTAGAGAGCCTCCCTCCTTGGTGCTAGGTCGTTCGAAAATGCGGCAGAGCTTCGCCGTCGACCAAAATTCCCCCCCTTTCGACGTCCGGCCATAGGGTCTATTTATAGAGCCTGGAAGGCCAGCCTCGAAATTAGGGGTTTTAAGATATTTTTAGGTCGAGATTATAAAAGATAAATCATAGATATTATCATGATCTCTTATCCAGTCGAAACGGCATCAAAAATGGCTGATTATCCACGGAGAAATCGTTAAAACAAATCAGGGATAAAACCATGCACAAAAGGATAAAAATCTGTTAAAAACCCCCCATCGAAGAGATGAACGGTCTAACGATAGACCGCGCACAACTTGAACGGTTATGTTCAGACCGCTCAACCTGTCGGTGGAAATGGAATTAAATCAGATAATTAGCCCAATTATCGCTCGAACAGACCGAAACGTCCGCCGTTGGACCCTGAACATATGAACGGTTGTATTGAGACCGTTTTAGTTTAGGGCGGCACTAAACCGACCGTTTCACCCTGTCGGTGATAATTCGAATCATTTGGATGATTTATCTGAGAAAATGGGCACGCGTAGGACTCTAAGATATAGGCGGTTGGAATAGGCCCGTCCATGAGCTTGAACGGTCCTAATCACACCGCACAAAAGCCTGTCGGTGATTATTTAGAAAATCCTCAGAAATTAGCCAAAATATATGAACGGTCAAGATGCAACCGCCCATCGGCTGAACGGCTGAGGTTAAGCCGTTCATGCCCTTAGGCACTTGATTCTCGTAAAATACGTTCAATTGACCAAAGCCAAGGCCCATTAAGCCCTGAATAACCACATATTACACCAAGGAGGGAGACGACCCATAAAATGAGCCTAAGACATGCCACAAAAGAAATGGCCCAATGAACGATGAACAACTCGAGGCATCAACTAATGGGAGTAAGAGAAACGGCTCGAATTATCGGTATAAAACGGGTGTCAACAGTGGGGTCCGACGAAAACTAGTCTAAAAACAATCCTCAGGGTAGCCTGTCTACCACTCCCTGGTGGGACCACTAAACGTGTAAGCATGCTACGACCAGTGGAGCGTCACTGAATGAGTAGACTCTCAAGTCAACGGAAAATAACGTCCAAACCCAATGAAGTACGGGGACCGTCCCACGTACTAGCACCGTCGCACGGTGACCACGGTCGGAGAAGAAACGGGACTGCGAACCACCTGGTGCAGTCCAGAGCCTGTGTAATGCTTGACAATTTATAGCATTTTATTTAATAAATAAAAATTTTTGCATGCTTAAAAGGGTTGAATTTATTGGTTTATTATATTTATTTATGTCATAAAAAAATAAATTAAGAGAATTTTTAAAGGTTAGAAGAAAGTAAAGAAAAATAATAATAAGCAAAATTTTAAAAAAATATATTTGAGAGTTAATGTGTTTATATTAGAAGAAGAAAAGAATTAAAACAAAAAAGGGTCAAAACGCAAAAAAAAATAAGAGGTTGTAAATGAAAAAAAAATAAAATTTTTTAAAAAATTTTTGGCCGTGGGCGGCCCCACGCGGGTGGGCGCCACCCCGCCACCCCCCCTTTTCGGCCGCGATTGCGACCGAATATATAAATTTTTTTTGTTTTTTTATTAAAATTCTATTAATCTAATCTATCTTCCTTCTTTAGTAAAAAAAAATACACATGATATATAAAAAAAAGAAAAAAAATATAGATTTGTCAAAAGAAGTTAGGTGGATAGTTAGGTGGAGTTTGAATGTCAAAAATTCAATAAAGGAATCTTTGAATAAATGCTTAAATCTACACCCTTGATTAAATGGAGGGTTATGATGGATTAGGCCAAAACTACTATAAATAGAGGGGTAAGGGGCTTCATTTGCATCCTTTAGAAGCTGGGTACGTGAGGTGCTGAGGAGAAGGTGCAGAGCCTATTAAGAAGAGGTTTAAGTATTTTTTTAAGGTAAGGGATTAATACTTATTCCCCTAGATTAGCATGTATTAGTGTATTTAGATTGATTTATGGTATGAAATTAGTATCTATATAGGTATTTAACTTCATAGATTGTGGTTTATTAATCTGTAATTTTATCTGGGTCGAATTAGTATTTAATCATTAAGTTAAAGCATGTGATTAAGGGGATAATTAAGTGATTAACATCTTAAAATTATCCACGGGATATGATAAATTGATAGAACTTCCAGAATCATGATACATGATGCTATGAACTTTCTGCAGAAATTTCTATGTCTAATTAAATTTATTTTCACGTTTATAGATTTTTCGATATTATCCTAAATGTGTTTAAATTATACAAAAATACCAAAGGAGCATATTAAATCACAATAAATTGTGGGAAGGTATATTACTATGAGTTTCACTTGTAGAAAAATTTTCATAGTTTCTGGCTTATGATATTCATTTTTAATGAATTTTCATACATAATAAAATGTATAAATAATTGTATAGAAATTATGAAAATTAGAAATAATGTTCCCAAAGGTCTTAAAATTTTACAGTATGATCCTGACAATTAGTATGATGAATTCTGATAATAGCAATAATAACTGATATCTGCAAGAAATATTAGGTAATTTTTGATATTTTAATAGAAGTGTAAAATTTTGAGAAAAATAGAAATATTGTATGAAAAATCTTACAACTTTACCAGAAGACTAAAATACTTGTTAGAACTAATTGATGAAAACTTCATCTCACTATGATAACAGAATCATCACTGGTATAATTACTAATGTTTAAACAATTAATTAAAAAATTTAGATAAATATGAATATTTTGTGCAAAATCAAAAAAAATCACAGAAGTGATGTTTTGATATCTGTAAATTAATTCCCAAAGGCCATTTTAAGTATTCTGTATAATTTTCTCTAATTAAAAATTATTATTGTAAATTCTTGTACATTTTAGAAACTGATATAAAAATTTAGTAAATATACATACTAAATTAAAAATAACAAGAATTTCCACATATCATAAATCTAACTGAAACAACATTTTGTAAATTTTTGGAAGTTATCTGATCATTTTGGATATATTTAAGTGATTTATTACCCATGATATCTTTTTCTCACTTATTATGAAAAATAGTAACATAGTGTGAAAAATAGTAATACAGCGTGAAAAATAATGACAAATTTTAAGAATGATAATTCTGTTATGAATGATTGTTTGACTAATTATGGTGAATTTTAGAGTGTTGTAGATATATTTAGTTAATTTTTCATATATTATATAATTCAAATAATTCTGTAAAAATTATTATTCCTGCATGAAAAATTATGAAACTTTTTCTATGCAATATTACAGATAATTTTAAGTTCCTGTAAAAGTTTCATGATCCTATGAATTTATTAGCTAAATTTAGTTAATTATGTTGCATTTTAGAGTATAAGCAATTTTAGAAAACAAATATAATTGCTGTCTGAAAGAAAATAAAAATTTACTATTCTGATCTTTACTGTAAATGTATTAGATTCCT